>JAAAKE020114251.1:0-16259 GCA_010014785.2 Anisolabis maritima
CAAAAATATTCTTTTTTAGTGGAGTAACTAAAGTGGTACTGGGGGACATTTTCAAAGATAGTCAGGGTCGGGATGATGATTGAGCATTCATTAATAAAAAAATATCAATTCAATGCTGAAAATAAGTTAAAAAGAGAATCTTCGATTTCCGATTAAATAATCGGTTCTATAACAATTGATTCTTTCGATGCTATCCGATCAATAGTGAAAATTGATTTTTTAAAACAATCGATTATTTTTTTACACAATCGCCCTTCCCCAGTCAGTTGGGGGGCGGACGAGTTCCCTAATAATAATTTTTTGTTTGATTTGTAGTGGTAGTAATTCTGATAGTAATTCTTTTTTTCCGTTTAAAATTTTATTTTTGTTTAAAATTTTTCATCTAATATTCTTGTTTAATTTAATTTTTAAGAAAAGTTTCACATGCGATTCCGGATTGAGAAACTGATGAACAAGTTGTTATAGTGTTAAAATGATAAAAAAAATTTAATAAATTATTATTTATTGAAAAAATTAATTTTTTGAAATTCCTTCAACTTATAGGTGAAAATTTTTAAGAAAGATTTTTGATTAAAACAAAAATAAATTATTTCCCATACAAAACCATTTTAATTATTAATTTAAATAATTGTTTTTGTTTTTATGGCTGGATTATTAATTAAAGAAATTTCAATAGATTTCAACAAATATCAATAGACTAATGAAAAATAAAACAAGTCTAACCCATCCAGTGGTCCTTGGGTCGAGGTACGAGTAAGCTCCGAGGAAGAGAGGGAAAGATCGCTTATGACGGTGATAACAGTATCTCATATTATAAAATCCTGTAATCCTGTAAAATTATCACTTAAATAAAATCTTATATGATTATAATTAGTGACATATACCCTCGCTTTTAATATAACTCAGAAAGAAAATATTTTTTTCATCGCCGATGTTTTTGTATGAGAGTGAATTTTATTTCTTTAGGTCTTTATGAAACTTATTTATGCACTTTTTCATGTCTTCTAATACTAAAGTTTTTTTCTACATATGAGGGAAAAGAAGTAAAAAAAATTGACAACGAGCTTGAATTTTTTTTTCATAAAAAAAATTTCTTTATTAATGAATTGATTAATAAGCTAAATAATACTTTCAATACCAAGATAACTCACAATTTAATAATATTTTACTAAAACAAATGATTGATTTATTGACATTACCATTGCTCTCGATCCGCCTCGACTAATAGAATTTAATAGTATTTACAGATTGAGCCAATTCCCTTTTGTATTTGGATTATATATAGATAGAACCTCGAGTAGGGTACTAAATGAATTCTAAAGACAAACAATAAGGGAGGCTGAAAGGGGGGACATAGCACAAATCATCGAAATCTCATGATTTTTTAAGTACCCACAATTGTTTAATTTCCAGAGCTTCAATTTCTAAAGTGTTCCTAAGTTGGAAGCCACTTGAAATTTTCTTTATAAAATCTCCTTTTAATTAATGATATTATGTTTTAAGATTAACATACATCCAATATGTTTGGGAGGGGAGATGGCAGAGGGTCTGAAACCCTCCCCGACACGAAAAAATCCGATAAATAAATTGTCAGTTTTTAAAACAAAAAGTCAAAAGACAAACGAAAAGACCATATAAAATTTATGAACCATTTTAATCGAAAAAAAAAAAAATGAAAAAAGGGAGATTGTAATATAATATTTTTTTTATATTGAGAAAAGTTTGTAATAAAGGCGCAAGTGTGCCTGGGTGAATACATAGAGGCCACCGAGGGTGAATCCTGATAAAGTGAACGCAATCATTTAGAAACATCCCATAATTAAAATTCATAAAATCTTCTACATATTGATAATATGATAAATATGTCTACAAATTACAATACTACCCCTATACTATGAACACGAAAAAGTAAAAATCTGGTGTGACGGCACATCACATTATTTTCTCTTATCTAAGCAGGTAAGAGAAAGTTGTGTGATATGCTTTTAGTCACACTAGATTGATTTTATTAATACGAAGGTGGTTTGATAAGTAACTTGGTTCGCATACTAGTAGATGGCGACAGAGATATTGGTATTTGAGGACATATTTTCCTTCTTAACGATGAATTCTATGGCCACAGTCCTGATACTAATTTGTTGTTTGATAGTCATTTAAACACAAGCATTTTAAGTGCCAATAAGAAATAACATTCGTGGTATAGTTCGATTCTTTTTTCTGGGAAAGAGCGAAGGAAATACATGAAAGGATTTTTACTTTTGGGCGACTCATCTCCTTATTATGAATTCGTTCTACTTTAGGTAAATGAGTTTAAGCGTGACAGAACATGCAATGAGGCCACACATCTCCTGGATCATCAAAAATAGCTGTGATGCCAGAAACTATCGAAACGTCCTTATGTTTTTGGCTGACTGACGATTAAAAGAGCACGAATTAGCAGAGGCCATGAACTCTTTCGTGGGCGGGTTCATTTTATTTTGTATAATAAATTAGACATAAAAAAACTTTGTTTAAGATGGATCCGCGTCTGCTTACTCCGGAACAAAAGCAGAGCAAAAATTGACCGAACTACTATTTCAAATGCTTCGGCAATTCATCTGATCTCTTTCTTTGCATTACCAACTCTTTCCAAAATTTAAAACTTTCCTGGCTAGAGAAAAATTTAAGTCAAATGCAGAGGACATATAAGAGATAAACGGGTATTTTTGGGGCCTCGAAGAAAGCCACGAACCTGAAGAAACGTTGGACCAAGCTCGTTGAACTTTGATGGGCTGATGTCGAAAAATAAAATACTATGCAACTCAAATTTTTCTTTTTTATATCAAACCAAGTTAATTATCAAAACACCCTTGTTATAAGAAATGAATTTTCAATAAATGGGACGAGACTTAAAATTGACGCAAAATTAATTAAATTAAATTAAATTAAATCCCTGTAATCGCTTGGTGCCAGGTCCGGACTATAAGGTGGATGTATCAAAACTTCTCAACCAAGCTCCCAGAGTATCTGGCGAAGTACTATAGACTTATGTGGCCTGGCGTTGTCCTGTTGGAACACAACTCCTCTCCTATTGGCCAATTCTGTCTGCTTCTGATCGCTAGCTTCAAACGGTCCAATTGTTGACAGTAGAGGTCCGAATTTAGTGTTTGGCCATATGGAAACAGTTCATAGGGGATGATTCCTTTCCAGTCCCCAAACATGTATCGCCGCGTTTTGACCACGATCGTTTTCGCACAATATTGTCGTATGTAACCCATTTCTCATCTCCAGTCACCATCCGTTTCAGAAATGACTCGATTTGTTTCCGTTTGGTCAAGGCTTCGCAGATGGAAATTCGATCCATCATGTTTTTTTGCGTCAATTCGTGTGGCACCCAAACATCGAGCTTCTTTTTGAATCCAGCTTTATGCAAATGGTTTAAAACTATTTTGTGGTTGATCTTCAGCTCCTGGACGGTACTACGACTGCTAACTTGCCGGTCTACATCGATCATTTCCATGATTTTATTGACATTTTCGACGACGGGCCTACCTGTGCGAGGTGCATATTTAACATCAAAATTACCGGAACGGAATCGACGAAACCAAAATTGCGCGTGATTGGCTGTGATATTATTGGGACCATAAACACCATTCACAATTTCAGCCACCTGGCTTGCATTTTCACCTTTATCCAAGCAAAATTGTAAAATATACCGAATTTTCTCTTTGTTGACGTCCATATTTTACGCGCTAAATCTCGCAACTGAATCGATCAATCACAAAACTGTTAAAGAATTTTTTTTACTACGGAATGTCACTTTTCCTACGAGTATATGTATGAACCTATGCGATCAATACATCACGCGATATATATCACTAGAGCCATCTAGCTAAAAAATAATGGATTTCTTTTTCCCCAACCTATTATTGAGGTGTGAGTTTTTTACTAGTGTGGCCTGGTGCAAAGGTAGCATACCGATGCCCCGGAGATGCTGGAGACCCCGGGTTCGAATCCCGGGGAGCCAAGGGTCGCTTGATCGACCAGCAAAATATACAGTCATATAAACTTTGTCAACTTTGTCTGCCATATCTTGCATTATTAACTAAAACATAGTGGAGTAAGATTTTCTTCCCTCCCACCCTCCTCCTTATTCCTCTCCTTTTCTTTTTTACTTTTATCCCTCATTTGGTACATGTTTTATATTTCCATTCCTATTTTTATGTATATATTAATCTTATATAATTACATTTTGATTATTTAAAATACAGCGAATAAAGATATCCAGGGATTTTGATATATATTGTTTTGGTTAGATCATGAGGTTTCTACAGATATGTAATTAATATGTTCTCTATAGTCACTTAGGGACAAGAAAGTAAATCATATAAAAATAAATTACGAAAACTTAATTAATATATAATAATAAGTACTGAAATGAGGAGTTGAAAAGATACCATAATCGAACATTAGAAATTTGAAATTAAAAATTTTTATATTTCTTTTTTTTGCCGGAGCGTAGCGCTACTAAGCAATAGATACTAGCGGTCTCTTTAGGCATGCGAGGTCTCTAGCCAAAATCTTCACCGTAGAGCTGTCCGCTCCTTGCTTCGATCTCTGATTAAAGAGTACCTAATGCAAACGCAGCTGCCATCTCATAGATAATATAAGATCGAAAAATCTAAGCGCGGTTTTTTTAATTCAAAAATTATTTAATCTTTACAAATATCTTTTACTAATCCTAGACAATTCCCTGAATATTGGTTCCGAAATATTTTCATTTTTTGGCCGCATTCGCTTATGAAATGTGACATCCCCATTTTTTGAAATTTAAGTTTTTATATAACAAGATGGATTTTCAAATTTTTTGGCTCAAATGAAAGATAAACACAAAAAAATTTATGATTAAATTTAGTCATAGAAAAAAAAAATAAAATAAAAAGCAGATTTGGAATTTCATCACACAAAAAATTCATTCTCCTTCTCCTTTTAATAAGATAGGTTAGAGATCACGACATTATCAAGATGTCAGGGGTCGTCGAGAAAAAAACAAAAAAGAATAGAAAAAAAAAAAAAAAAAAAACATTAATAGAGTCATTTGGTTAATATTTCAAAAAATTCCAATGACCCATTGCATATACAGAGACGAGTCGCCCCCATCAGAAACTATTTTTAGTCCTTAGTAAAAGATTGGCACATCAAAAAATTTTTTCAAAAAATTTTTCTCTTTCTGTCGAATATCTCAAAAACCATTTAGGAAATTGAATGCAAATCTTTTATATATAAAATTAGAATAAAGGACGATGACTTTGAGCCTAAATTCAAGTCTTTAGACCGTTTCCCATAAAGAAAGGTATTGATCCAAAATTAAGAATTTACCATTTTCACGAGGCCAAAATTTACTCTATTATTATTTTTCCCTTTTCTTCTCATATTCAAGCACATTTTTACAGTTAATTCAGTTGAACCGATTTTGATGAAATTTAAAACACAAATAGATACTAACAAAAACTCGATACTTTTCATATAAAATTTCAATCAAAAGTTGCAAATTTTGCTCTATCTTAACATTAAGAAAGACAATTTCTGAGTTTTTAGCTATGTGATGACGTTATGTTATATATGAACAAATCTACTGTGATGGTAGAAATATTAGTATATTTTATCTCCTTATATGAAAATTTCTAAAAGGGATACATTTAGCCCTAAATAGATTATTATAAGGCAGAATCAGAGCTATAAACTTAAATAATATAAAAACTTAAAATTAAAAACATGAGGTGATTGGGAACATTGTTATTGTTATTAGTTATGTAGTTAGAAAAATTTCTATAAATAGGATAAAATGTAGTATGAGAAGTTTAAAACAATAGACATTTTTTAGAAAAATTAAACAAATTATTTATTATATTCTGAATGGATCAATAAAATACCTGTCACCCCTGGAGTCGGACCTGGGAATTTCCAATTCATGCACCCAGGCTATAACAAATAATATGTCCGTATGATATGATAGCTCACAAACATCATTTCAATATAATTAATTATTTTATAAAATTTGTTTTCTTTTAGAGGATCTTTGGAATAGTACTATAATTTGTTATTAATAATTGCTTCTGCTAAATATTTAATTTTAAATTTAAAATAAAATTTTTTGAAAATTTTTATAATACAATCCACAATAAGGTTTTTACTAGTTTCCATCAATGTCCGATCTTAATTGATAATTTTTAATTTTCCCCACCAAATTTCTTTACTTCAAATTCAAAAGAGGCACTAGAGGTCTTTAGTATTCAAGTTTTAATTTATGAAATATGACTCTATAACCCTGAGAAGGAAGAGCGCAAGGACAGTGCGAAGGATTCTGATGGCAGCGTTTTACCAGTAAGTCTCCTTTAAGTGTATTTTTTCCAATCTTTTGAATCTCCTCATCGGCCCAAAGAAAAAATTTATTTTTTTTATAGAGTCCATTTGTTCTAAATCACTTACGATTATACCCGACATAATCCTTTTGGCCACTTCGACCGGATTTTAAAAAATTTTGATCGGTACAATCTTCTGCTCGGAGGGTATTTTTTGATACCACTTTTGTCATTTAAATAGGTAATTTTTTAATATTCTTTCACACATGTTTCATATAATGTGTTTTGTTCTTTATAAATTTAATAGAGGATATTAATTAATTCTCTATTTTTAAATTTAATTTTTTTTTGGGAATTTCAAATCTTATATATATCTTATCTTATACTTTTTCTATGAAATTAAATTTTTTATAATAAAGTCTTATCAAGAAATGATTTTTTAAAACTCATTAATTTGAAAATGGCTTCTAAGGCAAATTTGAAAAAGCAATTAGATATTTTAACTTTTAAAAAAAAGCATTATTTCAAAGAGTGCAAAGACTTTATAATTTAAGTAAAGAAGTAAAGAATAAGCCAGAGAAGCGTTTGAAGTTTGAAACAAAATTGGAGCATTTAGGTGAAGAAAATCACAGTCTGATGCCACATTGCAAGAAATTGATTTTTTAAATAGGGAATGTAATGGTGAATATATTTGCTTCCCTTGAGAGCCTCTCTCTTTATTTGAAATTTTAATGGTAACACGTTTTTTGAAAATAGAGGAGAAAAAAAGAATCGAGGAACGCACAAAACAAAAAAATACTCAATATTCTAAATTCAAATTCCATCCTTTTCTGGTAAATATAATTAATGGTTAACTTTTTATGAAATATTCAAAACAGCTGTCATGATAAGACCATCTCTAACTTGGATAAATTTCATTATTAAAGTTAGTGTTCCAAAGGGCTCAGCTCTACCTGGTATATATAATTAATGGCCTTCCAACTATCGCTTCTAATTATCCCATTATTTTGGGATGTTATAATCAAAAAATATAATAATTTTTTGTAAATTAATTGATTTTTTAAATTTAAAAGAAGAGTGCCGGAGAAATAGAAAAATTTTTAAGTAATAATTTTTTCGAAAACACTAGATTTGCAACATTTAGATATAGGAGACTTTTTTTTATTAAATTTAGCATTAGATAAAATTAATAATACCACTAAAAAATTATTCGAAATATCAGTAGTAGAGGAAGAAATTCCCTTTTTTAATAAATTAATTGCCTTTTTACAAGGTCAAATTCATGGGCTAGAGTTATGTGGATCCTCGAATATTTTTCCTAATAAATCTATTAAAAATTTTAAATAAAATATTTCTTCGAAAAATACTTTTATGCTAATTTCAACTAAAGATTATCCACTTTGTAAAATGAAACAGTCTTTTGATAAATGTGAGATTTTTCAATCTTTTTCTTCTTAGAAAAAAGAAAAAATCACTCAATTAAAGAGATGTTTAATTGTTTGGACAATATACATTTGCCTCAGTGGACTAGTAAACAAGTTTTTATATGTGGAAAAAACACCACAGTTTATTACATTTTAGTTTTTCCACTAATGAGGATTCGAAAGGAGAACATAAACACTAAATTTCTAATGAAACCAAAATAGATGAAAATAATTAACTTATTAAACAGTTTTTCAGTATCAATTGATATTAAGATAATTGATAGTTATACCATTTATTAGGTAATACAGAAATCTTAATGAGGGATGTTTATGGGAACTTTGAACCAATTAGAATTTTGAAAGATACTTGCGCTCAAAATTCTATAATTTCTAACGCCTGTGTCCAGGGTATAGATAGAAAAAGGTGAAATTAAGTGTAGATTTAAGGAGTGTAGGGGAACTTAAATCTCGTTTTGAGAAAATAAAAACAATTAGGGCATATGATTAAAGTCGCTAATTTAAATTATATCACTGCGATTATTGGAAAACACAGTATTGTGCTAGCTGGAAATACGAAATTATATAGAAGTAAAGTTGTCTCAAAAACTAATGAAGACTCAAAGGGGTCATAATGAATAATGATATAAGTTTCGTCGAAATTGGATCGCAATTAGATATAGCGATATATCCCGGAAGCAAAAAGCGTGGTAGTGGTGAACATTCACAGACACACACAAACATCATTACAAAATCAAGTTTTTTTTTAATTCAAAGAGTGACAAAACGTAAAAATTGGTTGAAAACCGGAAGTCAAAATTTTAACGATAACATCCTTCCTGAATGGAGAAGGAGGAGGGGCAAATCAAAAAAGTGTTAGAAACCTTTTAAATGCAATATCATCATGAAACGATGACATTTATCAAATTTTGATATTTTTTTTATTTAATGAACATACACAATTAAGAAAGGAGTGAGCGGTTAAGTGCGCTGGGTGAGGGCCGGCTAACTGTAGCTGAAGGTGCACAGGTGCTGTTGCGAAGCGTGACTTGGCTTGCGGTGCTTCGCTCACGGTGCTTTTCTTAAGGCAAAGAACCTCACTTTTGCAACTCAGTCTCTCTCTTACCATGTACCTTATTGTACCTAGCTTTTTCATTACGTTACTATCGCTCACAGTGAATACTGTAGCGTTGGCGAAATCACGAGGAGTGGGTGGTGGTGGTTTTCGTGAATGCGGCATTCATGATGTCACATTTGAATTGAATACTGGTTTCGTATATTCCGCACCCGGCGATATTCTTGCTACTCGGCCAGGAGTACTTGGCTTGCCCGAATGCTTAACACTCTGCCGTAATATAACTCGATGTTATAGTGTAAACTTCGAGACTGGACTGTGTGTGCTCTTTGCCGAGAATAGCCAACAGCCGGGTAAGCTCGTACAAATATCTTCCAATATTTTTTTTGAAATTTTTAATTATTATTTAATTTTTTTTATCTTAATTTTGTACTTTCATTAAAATAATTTTTTTAACCCGTTAGTTTTTTGTATTTAAAGGTGCTATTGAAAATGACCAACATCTTTCATTTGCTGCAAAATTTTATATTAAAATTAGCTTCGCAGCCCAACTTCGTCAGCTTCGTCCCCTTGCACTCCTTGTATTTTCTGTGAAAATTTTCTTCCCGAACTTTTTTTTTCACTTTTTGGAATAGAAAGAATCTGAGTCCAAAGATAGTCAAAAAATGTTTATAATTATAATTAATTGGGCCATTAATATTGTTATTTTTTGTTGTCAAATCAATTAATTAATTTGTTAAATTAATGAAATTTTCCAGTCTAAAAACAAGGAAGTATTTATTAAATTATTGAGTTTGAGAATAATTTTTATACGATATATAAAAAAAATAAATATTGTAACTAATATTAGTTAAAAAAAATAATATATTGGTATAGAAAATAAAAAACATTGGCCCTTTGTAACTGATGGGGAATGTAAACGTGATATGGGGGAGGGGGGAGAAACAAAAAGAAATTTCGAAATACTCCCTAAAGCTTCATATAAAGTACCCATTAAAATTGGAATATTGAAAAATCCCGTCTTATCCCGCGCTCAAGTTATGGAAAAAATATAAATTCAAAAATACATGATTCTACTTTAAGCGGTCACAGCGTGGTTGGATCGTTTATTATTAGTTACCATTTTATATATTAAGATAAAAGTCTTCATCCTTGAAATCTAGAGGAAGTAATGAAATAATTAATTCAGTGGCGTAGCCAGGTGGGGGTTATGGGGGTTAGAACCTCCCCTCCAATGGGATCTGAACTTAGAATAGATATTACAACCAATTCTTCTTAATTATCTATTCCATTCAAACTCTAGTGCTAATTTTATGGTTACAAATTTGTTAGATGTAACTAATTATTATGTAAATTTATTTTTTTGAGAATTTTATCAATGATTTGTAATTAAATTTTTTTAAATATATAATAAATTTTTTTAAATATATAATAATTTAGGAAATTGGATTATTTTATTCATTTTCTTATTTTCCTAGACAGCAACACGGGAATACTTATTAAGCTATAGTTTCAGTGGATTTCATATCAGCATAAAGAGAGGAAAGAAGGAAAGAGATGAGTTTATAAACAGGTCCTAAACTAAGCCCATCATAATTTTTGACTATGCTCCTGTAGTTATCGATGTCGAGATTTCAGCGAAAATAAAACAGGGAGATGTTGGCTTGGAAACTTTTCGAATTTGTTGTTGTTGTTGAAAATTGATTTACAACAGACAAAAGCAAATCCATGTATGTTTGTAGGAGAAATTGATAATTGACTGGATCAAAAATCTGAGGTTTATTTATAGAAATATATAATTTACTGGAAGATGAAAATGGAAACTTAGAATATTTCCATGTAAAATCTGAAGCATTGGAAACTGATATAATGACAAAATATTATATAATCATAAAAATGTATTTGAAACATTTATCTATCATTGAAGAGGAATACTCAGTGCGCGAAAGGAGGCATTTGTAATTGACCGCAACCTAAAGTTGCGGTTCTCGATAAGGGACTGAATGGAATACACTGGAACATTTTATCAAAACTTTAAAATATATTAAGTAGACATTATTGGATAAATAATTTAATTAAAACATTTAAGCGACTAATTAGATATAAAAATGTTTTTCTAATCCGCGAAAATCTCAGGTTGGTCACGGAAGGAGTTAATAGAAACGAAAAATGCGCCACGCACGCATTTGTACTTAACTAATGAGGCATCACTTTGAACTTTTTTTGTAAATTCTTTGTTACAATATTTTCAAGATTTTTGTACGAGTTAGTTTTTTTTTTTTTTTAAGTTTTTTGTTACAATAATAATAAATAAATAATTTTCGAACATTAAAATGTGTTTTAATTTACCTGAAAAACATATTTTTATGTGTGTCTTATACGACGTTAGGTTTTTTGTGAATTTCTCTTAAACTACCTCAATAATATTGATTATATTGCCTATTCATATAATAAATTAGATACTCTTTAATATATATTAATAATTTTCCACCTAAAAATAGTGTGAAGTCTTCAATTCAAAGGGTCCTCTTGAAATCTTGTACATGTTGGGCCACGCGCACATCGCTTGAGCTTAGCTATACTAGCCTCTCTAGTAAACGATGGCGATGACTTGTATTGACCCATCATGAGCCAACATGCCCGACACCAAAAATCTGGTGTGACATCACATCACTCCTCAAAGTAAAGTGTCCTTGTTCTAGAATACTATTATATTTGTTATTATTTTACTTATTTAATAAGAATTATCTAAAATAATGATCCAGGCAACTTTTATTTTACAAGTAGGCTAAATATTTTTGACGTTACACTTTTATTTAATTTTGTGTTTTAGGAGTGCTAACCGAATCTCACTTCCCGGTGGTTACTATATTCGCACAAAAGAGATGCATCCGAGGGGCGGGTGCATGTGGTCGTCCCTGGAGCTATGAACTTGTTCGTGATCATGCTCTCACTCTACATGAATCACATGTGCGTCTCAGAAGAAGGGTTGCAAGTCGTCATGAGTGTGTTGAATTGTGTCTTCATGCCGTGGACTTCACCTGCAGGTTATTTTTCCATTCAAATAAATCAATTTAAATTAGAGCGCGGAATTTTAGAAAAAAATTAATCGGTTAATCAGCTAAAAAATTTTACCTAATAAAAGAGATTTTTTGCTAACATTTTTCTTTTGATTGTCGTAATTTTATTCTCTTTTTAACAATTTTCCAAACAAAAATCGATGTCAAGATTTCAGCAGAAGTGCACGTTTTGAGATCCCTTGAGTCTAAAAAAATAGGTCTCTCTCTCTCTCTGTGTGTGTGTGTGTTTGTGGGTGAATAAGATTTCTCCAAAATGGAAAAACATACGAGGCTGAATTTTATATTTAAGCTAGGCACTCTCTTGCATACATCTCGAAGCTTTTCAATAAAATCAGTCGACAAGTTTTTTTTTCAATTTTCTCAAAATTCACTCTAACGATTTTGATTAAAATTCATATACCAATTATGTATTAGAGTATCCTTGAAAATGTATTAACCCTTATTCGCTTCAAAATTGTCTGGTACCCACTGCAATGAGATGTTTTTTTCCTCAAAATTCGCTCTAAAGATTTTGATTAAAATTCATATAATAATTATTTATTAGATCATGTTTGAAATGTATTAACTTTTTTTAAGTTTTTTTCAGCATCTGAGACCATTTAAACTCTGTTCTTATTTATTTAAATTAATTGGTAGCCAAATAAATAAAATTTTGTCACTCAGGACGGGAAGCGAACCACTGAACTTTGGTACATGAAGTCAGACCTCTAGCTCTGGACCAAGGGACAAGGCAGTATTAACTTTTATCTGTCCCAAAATTATTTGGGACTCACTTTACTGACATACTTTTTTTTAGTTTTTTCAATTTTCTCATAATTAGCTCTAACGATTTTGATTAAAGTTAATAAAATAATTATTTTTTAGATGATCTTTGAAAGGTATTAATCCTCCTCAAAATTGTTTGGGGCCTACTTTACTCTTGTACGTTTTTAGATTTTACAATGAATTGTTTAAAGAAAAAAGAATATTTATATAAACTTAGATTAATCATATTATTTGAACTCCATGCAGGTACAAACCTGCTCTATAGCGGTATTAATCCAAATATTTCCAACTCCATTCTAGAGCTGCTTCCGAGTGAGTTTTTTCATGCAAAGAGAAAAGTTTATGATTATCAGCGAAATTAGCCGAATATATTCTTACTAAGCAGTTAGAGGCTGGCTGGAGTTTCTTTCCAGCACTTACACAGTTCGTCTTCGGCCGGTTGTCATCTAAGTAGGGGGCTGGCCCTCTGCACCCTTTTTTTTCTCTGTTAAAAGCATTTTTGCTTTTCGGTATTAATTCAGTATTCAGAGTGCAAAGTTATATTCAGGTGTTTGAAAAATTTTATAAATTAGTTGTACCATTATTATATTTATAGTGCTGTCTTTTGGTGCAGAGATAGAGGTTGCTTCATTCTCCAAATGTCAGTGCTTCGCTTCCCGTATGGAGCCACAAAAATTTATTTAAATTATATTGACTACCAATTTAAATAAATAAGGATGGATCTGAATGGCTTCCTTTATTATGAATTATGATTAAAATACAAAGGGCTGGTGTTTGAAAAGATTATCATGAAATAATTTTCATTTGTTTTTTCGGCATCTGGGGCTGTAAAAACTTTAAAATAGAATAAATTTCAAAGTGGCATCCTAAATTTACGCTCAATAATTCAGAAATCTTATTTAAAATTATTAACTGACAATATTCATTGAAATAGTTACATCCACTAAAATATTCAGAGGGAGAACCCAAACAACAAATTTTGTTTTATTATTTTTAGAATGCAATACGAAACTCTGCAAGCTTTATAAATAAACGTTTGTTGCGTTATAATGGCCCAATAAAGCCTCTATACCGTCAAAATAGGCGCAGGTTTATAAAACACATGTTGTGTAAATTATTTTTAAAAAAATGAGAAGAAACGCCTATGAAGCATTCTTCAGTTTCATAGAATATTATAAATAAAGCTTGTTATAGAGCGTTTACAAAACAAATAGAATTTGTTCAGAAGCATTCTTATAAATCGAATTTGGGTCTCCTAAATAATTATTATTTTATGGGTAAAATTGAAAGCTTTTGAGCTTTCTATGAATAAATAATTAAAATTAAACCAGCCAATTAAAACAGATTTTTTGTTAAAATTTACCAAACCGTAAAACCGGGTTTTCCCCGAAAAACCGAAAGTTAATTAAATTTTTTTTCTTCAAGTGATAAATAATTTTATTTTTCTGTTATTCATGAAGTATTTATATTGTGAATTTATTTTAAATAAAAATAAAAAGTATACATTGATTGAACGATTGCGCAATACGTGAATAAAAATATCATAGCGAACTAAGTGGAATTTGACTTGGAATTTGTGTCATTCGTAATAATAATAGAGATCAAATTGAATTTAGTTTTTTTTTTTATATTAATTTATTGTTTTATTTAAATAATTTTAAAATTTTTTAATTATTTAAATAATTTTAAAATTTTTTAATTATTTTAAAATTTTTTAATTATTTAAATAATTTTAATTGTCGCGACCAACACTGAAATATATTTAAAAAGACAGAAAATAATATTATTTTTACACAGTGGTACAGATTTTGTGTTGTGACATTTGCGAAAATATTAAATTTTCTTATATATTCGCGTATATATTGAAATTTAATACTCAATTTATTTATTTTTATACTTAATTGAAAACTCCGACTAAAAACCGGTTTTCGGTTTTGCACTTTCAAAAACCGGTTTTTGAAATTTTATCGGGTTTTTACATGCCCTAATCGTAAATTTATAATTAAACTTTATTAGAATTACATCTAATTTTATAAAAGTCACATATAAATTCAATATTTAAAAAATCCTAAATCCAAACAGCCCGCCAAGCAACCATTCAATAAAATTTATATTTCATTATCTGACAATTATATTATATATTCATAATTTCTATTTTTTATTTTATTTATTTACATTTTTTTTTTTTTTTTATTAAACATTCTACACAAAAATTTCTTTTTAAATTTCTTAAAAATTAAAACCTGTGATATATCTATCTCAGAGATAGATTATAATGGGATCCAAATATATCGTTACCCTCCACGTTCCACCATCCCATCATAACAGCGCAAAATATTATGTGCTGAAACGACATACTGCATGTTTATTTAGGTTGAACTGACAAAGAATACAAATGTTATCTAATTAAGTCGACATAGTAACGGCATTAACTCCGTTCGATTCTTATACTCCAAATGAAACAATCCGGGTGATACTAACATCACAACTATGCATAGTTGGTCCACTTGCTAGATGCTAGAAGTAATAAATGACAATAACCACTCAAATGGTGGATTTATATACAATAAATTGAAAGATGGGCTTTATTTGTCTTATCTTAATTATTGTTTTTACTTAATATGAATTATTGTTTTGGGTTATCTCCCTTGAACCCTCGGGTACACCCCTGCTCGTAAAAGAAATAAAATTAATTTCTTGAAAAGAATAAAAACATTCTTGATAGAAGTGATGATAATTGATCAATAAAGCTATAAGCGATATTGTTGCAGAGCCTTTACCGGTTGACACTTAAATAATTTTAAATATGAATGGACCCATGTATCAGTTTAAAGGTGGGGGAATGGTTCAAATTTGAAATTGAGGGATTTGTTTTAAATAATTATGATCTGCTTCGCGTTTTATTTAAAGATTATAAGTCAGTTGGTTTGGAGAGCATCTACTTTCACTTCTCAAACTGGTTACTTAGAGAGAAGGAAGGGTGAGTTGGTTAAAGAATAACTAACAAAAACTAAGAATTAGAAAAAGAATTTAAATTGTTTATTTTATAATGAAAGAAATAATAAAAAAAATTAAAAAATTAAAATAAGAAATTTGAAATACAGAGGTGTTAAATTTATACACACTTTAAAATAGAATAGCTGCTATATTATTGTGAGTATTACAGCAATATAATGGGAATAGTTAGAGTACAGACACAGTTTCTTCGTGTTATTTCAATAAGTTCTCAAACTGCAAACTGCCGGCCTCCAAACACTTTTGAGCACGATGCTGTACATTCCTGGTTATATCTTCCAAAGTAGCCACAGGGATTGCTTCACAAGCCATTTTAATTTCATGTCGTAGGTCCACAAGTGACCGTGACTTATTACTATACACTATGTCCTTGACGGTCCCCCATAAGTAAAAATCTAAGAGGGTTAAATCAGGTTAGCGGGGAGATTACTCAATCAGATATCAATCGTCCTATCTAACATCCCGGTAAATTGTTATCCAGGTAGGCACGCACATCTAAATGCCGGTGGTTTGCAGTTTGAGCACTTATTGAAATAACACGATGAAATTGTGTCTGTGCTGT
>JAAAKE020114262.1:0-11930 GCA_010014785.2 Anisolabis maritima
TGCAGATAAAAAGGTAAGCCAACCTACAAAGTTATTATAGAGCCATAACGCACACAGCGTTCCGATGATACCGTTTAGCTATATATACGATTTTATATAATATAATTTGTAACAATAATGGACATTTTTTAGAGGAAGGCGGCGAGAAGTCGAAAAAAAACTATACTTTCTTGGTTATCCGAGTCTAAAAGATCATTGAACATAAACTTCAGAAATTAAATTTAGTTTTAAATATTTTAATAATTTAATTTGAATTCGGTGCCAACTCGCTCGCCTAGCGCTCCAAACGGTCAACTCCTCAACTGCACTTCTGGTTATTTTTTGATTTATGCATCCTTTTATATGTAAGCTAAAAATAATTATAAATTTAATATCTCTATATTTAAATCATTTGATCTATATATAATATTCAGTTTATTTTATTTGTGATACTTCTTTGAAGCAACGAAACAACCTTTGGGGGACATCATTTATAGGTATGAAATCTTTTAAAAAATACTGTCATTTAAAGCATCATATTTCTTATAATTTATTTTAAATTTAAAATTAAACTTGTTCGAGTTTGACTTATTTGAATATTATTTGTTATTTTGACATAACCAATTCTTTGAATAGATGAATGTTTAATAAAAGCATCCAATTCCTTACTTTGATTTGTAATAATTTGTATAATTTAATTATAGATGAGGTTAGGTAAGGTTAGGTGGTTGCCGCCCCCCGCCTGGGAGACTCTGCTTCACAACTCTTTTAGGTCTTTGATATTAGTAGACCCTTCTGGCAAATCCGTAATCCGCAGCTTATCCGTCTTAGTCATTGCCTCTAATTTAATTATAAATATACAATATTTTTGGTTTAGCTGAAGATATTTCTATAAACATTTCGGGAACTCAATGTGTAGCCTTCTTCAAATAAAATTTTAAATACAAATCAGAGACAGGATTAACGTTTTAAATATTTTATACAAATACAATACACCAAGGAAATCTTTCATTTATTAGTAGGGTTCAGGATTTAATTTATCATTACTTACCATTATAAAATTTAAATCAAATAGGAGCACTAAAATCTAATTTAAAAATATATATTTAATATAAATTAATATGACAACAGTCCCAATTATGAGGCCAGAGCCGCAGTTTGTTGAACTCCTCTCTAACAATATAATGAAATTAAATCAATAACTAACAATTTTTTAAGTCTTGATCAATGAACTTGAATTTTCTTCTTTTATCTATTTTTATATCGTCGTTTCCTTCAAGAAAGTGACTCACAAAGATAATATTAGAATTAGGAATGTTTCTTTAGATCTTTATTTTATTTTGTTCTTATCATTTAGTAATTCAGCCTAACAAATAAAAAATTCATTTAGAATTATATTAATATTATCAATCACTAAAAAAAAATTTAGAAAAAAATAGATTTTAAATTTCCGAAAATATTTTAAAACTCTTGTTTAGATACTCCTTTCTCTTCCCCATCCCTAGGAGTATACCCATTTCATATTGATTTTAATTTTTTGTTAATTTTTCCGTCAAAAAATTGAATTATTGGTTTGAATCCCGAAAGGGGGTTTACATCGGCCCTTTCTTTAGAAAATCACCAATAAATAGGTGATATGAGCTGAACGACAGCTAGCCATGCCCTTAGCATGCTCAACATAGAAGAGGTTTGCCAAAACGAACATTAATCTTCTTCATTACAACAACTTGAACAGGAATTCAATTTCTAATTATTTAAAATTAGAAATAGAGTCATTAGTCGCTCTTATTTATATAGAGTCTATAAATTTAAAGGGGAAAGAGCAACCCTCTATACAAGTTTTGTTTACTTTTTACTTTTTATCATTAGGAAGATTAATAAAAATTTAATTACATAAATTCCTCTAATGTTTAATGCCGATATTATTGTTTTCAGTGGCATCATTTTAACTTTTGATGAAGGGGGAGGAGACAAAGAATCTTTTTTTTTGTTTCGCCCTTATTTTGTTTGAGAGGGGGACAAGTGCCCCCTGTCTCTCTTCCCCAAATGATGTTTATCTAAAACTAATTTCCAAGCTCAGTCAATAATGTTTGTTTAGACAATTATTAAAATAGGGTAGAATTAAACAAAATGTAAATTTAAATTAAGTAGAATACTATAATTTATTTATTGTTTTATATACTTATTATTTAAATAAAATTCTAGTTTCACTTTTGGTCTCTTCGTCTTTGTTTTAAAAAATCAGCCAAACGGTCTGGGACTATTTCTAGGTTATGATTGATATAGAAACTTATGGACACACAGTAAAAATGCCAGCTCTCTCAACAAAAGTTCACTGAAAATAAAAGAAATTTAAATAAACTTGAGTAAACTTTATTTGTCTAAATTTTTTTATTTCTCCACCAGATAAATATATAATACAATTCAATAATTACTTCTTTTAAACTGCTCGGTTTACTATCTATCTCGATATACGTATTATTAGATTCCGAGGTCATTTGGTCCTGGTGCAATTATTATTGATCTACATATTAAACGTTAAACTCTGCACGGGATCACCCATCTCAAGTTCGCCCCTATTGATCTCACCTAAACAGACTCTCTTCACCCCCACCCCCTACTTTACATTTCCTTTTTAATTTTATAAATGGTATTACGAAGGGGTTGGGAAGATTGAAGAGCTCCCATGTTTGTACATGTTGATATGCTGGGAGACTTGCTACGCCAATGAGGCCAACACCCATGCCATCATTAAAAGGGTGAGGGAGGAGAGAGAAAATTTTTTTACCATGATATATCTTCTATCTCCCATTTATTTTCATTTTTGCTTATTTATTTAACATTTTTATTTTTATATTTTTTTTTTATTGTTTTTAAGTCGAAAGAAGTGGGGCGGGTGGATTATCCACCAACTCCCTCGGGATGTTCCAATACTATTCATTTCATTTTCTTCTGGGGATTGTACTATATCTTAGTAAATTAAAAATATTTATAAAAATAATACTTCTCTTGCTTTTCCTTCATTTTTCGTTTATTTAATCAAATTCAAAAGCATCTTTTATAATGCAAAGCGAAATTTATTTGCTATCAAGCTTGGAATTAATTAAGTTGATATCCCAAGAGACTAAAAAATATATTAGTGTTTGGATATATGGGAATTTTTGGCATAATAAGACTCTTTTATAATAAATATTTTGTGGACTTTGTACTCGCACGGCTTCCTATCATTTTCCTTTCAATTTCAATATAAACTTCCACTCTCTCTTCTCTTTCCTTTCGGTGCAGGCACAGACCTGCTTTTCCTCTCTGTTTTGAGTTGCTAAGGATTCATTTGAGCTCTCAATATTGAGATGGTCGTCTCCTCATTCACATCGTCTCCTCGCTGACCCCCTTAGAAAAATCCCGCCAATTGCTCCAGAAAAGCAAACTCGCTCAGGTAAATTTTTTCTCACTATTTTGGAATATTTTTCAAATATTTATTATTATTAAAGCTCAAAATGTTTCTTAAACACGAGAAGGGAGTAAACATTTATGTTTGAGCATTTGTTCCATTAAACTTATTATTTTTACTTTCCCTTATACATGTATCATATAACAAGAAAGTATTGCAATCGCAAAAAAATCGATTTCGAGATTTCAAAATACACCTTTTGAGGTTCCCTGAATCTAAAAAAATCGCTCTCTCTGTGTGTGTGTGTGAATAAGATTTCTCTGAAATGAAAAACGTTTAAAGGTCAAATTTTATATATATATATATTTTTTTTTAAAGTCTTTTTCGGCATCTGAGGCCATTTAGACTCCGTCCTTATTTATTTCAAGTAATTGGTAGCCAATATAATAGAAATAAATTTTTGTAGCTCAGGATGGGAAGCGAACCATTGACTTTTGGTATGAAATTTTATATTTAAGTCAACTATCCTCGTCGCTTGTACTTCCAAGCTTTTGAATAAATTCGGTTAATCAGTAGTAGTACTTTATTGATGTACTTTATTAGTTTTTTGTTTTTTTTTTTGTTTTTCTCAAAATTTGTTTTAAAAATTTTTTAAACAAAATGCATAAAACAATTCTTTATTTACTTTTTTTAGCTTTTGTGTGAATTTCTCCCAAACTACTACTCTAATGATATTGATTAAATTGGCCATATATTTTCCTATTAAGTGATGAATTAGAGAACGGCTTCCTATGGGCTCCGTCGCAAAAAATTTGGTGTGACAGCACATCACTCAGCTTTCCTTACCTTAAAAAAGAGAAAGTTGTGTAATGTGCGTTTAGTCACACCCGATTTTTTATTATACTTTCTTGAAAATGATATGAAAACAAAATTTTTATTATGTTATCTGAATATTTCACATTAATTGGTGTAGAAGTTCTTTCTCTTTCTTTTACATTTTTACATTTTTCCCCCCTCTTAGAATTAATAATATATCTCATTTTTATCTTGATTAAGGGAAGCATATTTAATTCCCAGTTAGGCTTGTGGATTCTATTTTAAATCAGAGTTAAATTGAAATATTTATTTGAAACCACAATAAAAGTATTATATACGACTTATTACGAGTATTGTTAGAGATGGCCTATGGCTGTCAGTCCCTTCTCTCCTAAATGGCACAAGTTACATTACAGTCTAATTAGAACCAGGAGCCGTCTGGATAAACAGTACAAGTTAAAAAAAAACTTCGAGAAAAACAGGATAAATAAAAAAAATGGTGCGACATGGCTAAAAAAAAGCTGGACTCCTTGCATCCAGATAAGCGAGTTTCCTGGAAGCCTGCTGGTATAATACCCACGTTTCTTTTTACCAGACATTATTATTATGAAAACCATATTTCTTACTTGGATTCAATAAGTAGACTGTCCAGCCATGTAACACAGGAAGAGAGAAAAAGAACAAAACGGAGTTTTCAGGCCAATCTCATTTATTTAAACAGAAGCGTCATTTCGGTCCTAGTTTGGCACCATGCTCATATGAGAAAATTTTTTTAACTTTGTATGATTGAACTAAAGAACCTGATGGTTGTAAACTAGGAGCGAAACGTCGTTACTGTTCAAAAAGATGAGCTTGATCTTAAAACCGTTTTGTTCTTTTTTTCCCTTCTGATATTTCTTTCGCGTTTTTTTGAGCCGCAAATAAAATGATAAAAATCTACGGCCCACTAGAGGGAAATATTTGAAAACTTTTCGAATATTACGGATTAAAAAAAAATTAATTTATAAATCTATTTATAGATATTTATTTAAAAAGAAACACATATGGACAGCAGAGTCGAATTTTTTTTCGATCTTCACAGTACACTAAACTAACACGATGTTTCATCGAGAGGAAGGAAGAGATCATTTTATCAGCTGTTAAACAAATTCTCCCAGAGATGATTATTTGTCTAATTTTTTTTATATGCTCTTTAAATAATTGTTTATTTAAAAATTGAATATCACCATCCATGTTTAAATAATGATTCAAACTTAAAGAATGTGTTTTAAATTGTCAATAGGGCATTTAATAAATGCAACAAATTTTTTAGGCAAGTTTATTTCTAGGCCATTCTTCGACGGTCCGGACCTTGGAATTCTGAAAGTACAAGATTTAAAGTGTCTGAAGGGGGATTGAGTTGGAAAAGCCGTTTAAGGTTTGAAACATAGTTTGAAACTTCGTATCCCTCTGTCGACGACAAGTTTGAAAGTATATGTTCATTCAAATTTCAAACTTTTTCTTTACGATTGATTTGAAAATGAATATAGGCTGTTCTTTGGAGTAGTTTGAGGCTGGTATTATATATATAATGGGTATCATTATGCTGGTAGCTAACCCAAATGGTCATGCACTCTGGAGGGATTCAACTCTTTCTGACTTTCTTTGTCCTTGGCCGTCGACCTGAATTAAAATTCATCATATTAGATTTATAAAAAAATCCACTATCACAAGAAAAACAATCTAATAAAATAATTATAGTCGATTGGTATTTCGGGAGATTATCATAACGCACCTGATAGTTTTTATGAATAATTTTCTTTGCTATTTCCGTAATTCTTATTCATATTTTCAAGTAATAGTGCAATATAGGAGACTTATTTTACCATCTGTGTTCATTGGTTTATTAACACCTAAATTGCCATAAATTTCCATTCCGTTTCTAAATAATAAACAAGAGAAGCCCTTTCTGTAATCCCCACAATATTACTATATGAAATAAATATCTTTTACCTGTTAATAGAGAAACTTGAACTCATTTGGGGATTCAAGAGTTAATTGCCCTAACATGATGTTTTTTAACATTTTTTCTTCCATACCTCCCTTTTTTTTTTAGTGTTTATTTGCGACGGCCCCCCTCCCCCTGTTCCCGTTTAAAGAAAAGGGGAAATAGCAAAATTTTTTAACTTTAATTATAAAAAATAATCAACGAAAACTTAGCAATTTGATTTCAATAATTGTTTTTTTTCTCGAATTTTTTGTCTCATTTTTTTCAAGGCTTCGCTTCTTTGGGAAATCGGACTGAGATATGCTGGTCTAACATAAAAATTTACACTGTACTAATTAAAGAAATTACAAAATGAAATTTTAAGATATTATTCCAGGAAAAAAAAATTATAGTCTGGACTTTCTGGAATTCCAAAGAAGCAGATTTAGAATTATGAATATGAAACAAGGAAGCTGGAGAAGTTTTGTGGGAAAGAATAAGATTTCTTGAAACCAGACAATAATTAACTTTGATGGATACATCTAAAAATTTGTTGGATTATAGGTGGATGTGTTGCCAAACCTCTCGGCAAACAAAATATATATTTTTATACTAATTTAAAATTGGTAAATATTATTAAACTATTATTTCCCTTTTATTTGAATAAGGATTATTTACCTTTCAAGAATTATGGCTCATAAAATGTCATTATCTAAAGACTTATATATATATAAACAACTTTATCAAGATTTATTTAAATAAGTCTTTTCTATAGAGTATCTTATTTCCTGCTTAATTTTTATCTTTTGAATTTTACTTCCCGAACTATTATATTTAATAGAAAGAGGAAATTATTATGCTCATGGAAAATTTAATCACCCAATTTTTAAAAATATCTTTGCGTTTCAAGACAAAAGGACCCAAATAGGCAAAAAGTAAATCTCAATGAATGTATGTTTAGCTTTTATTTTGGATTATTTCTCTGGAACTACTCATCCGAAAAGGTTGAAATTTAACAGCTTTATACAATAGTTCTAGAAGTTAGGCAGGTTTAAAATTTGAAGCGAATCGGTCTGCAGGCCGCGGTAAAAGGCCATTATTTTTCGTGCGCCTCTATTTTCTTAGTATCCGCTGAAACTTGGAAATAACAATTAAGACGAAGACCAATTTTCATAATAATCCGTTGAATGGGAGCGGATTTTTTCCAAAAAAAAAAAAAAAAATTGGTCTCGCGAAATAGTCTGTCTGTCTGCGTAGAAAATATCTCAAGAACGAAGACTCGAAGCCGAAATTTGGCGTCCCGATTGTATCTCATTTTCAATGCTTCACTCCCGAATTAAAAAACAATATCCATTTTTACTTTCAGGATGTTTCTTGTCCTCCGCCCTATATATATATATTTTTCGCGATCCTTTAGTCTTACAAGAGCCACTTAAGGACTCTAATTAACTATCGTGTTTTCCTTTATGTTACAGTTAAAAAGCAAAATGGGGCTGCCCTGCGCACCAACAGCCTCGGCTCAGGCACCCGAACGCCACCTCTGGAACGGAAGAGTAAACTTTCGGCCCTTGGGCGATTTTTCAAACCGTGGAAGTGGAAACGGAAGAAAAAGTCGGACAAGTTCGAGGCCGCCTCGCGATGTAAGTATTCAAGTACTAAATAACACACTTGGTCCATCAACTCGCTTTCATTTCCCTCATTGTTATTGTGTTCTTTTCCTTATTATTATTATTATTATTCTTTTTTTGGCCACCCATTTAGTATTCATATTTCTTAACGTTACAATTAACTTAAAATATTTATAAAAAACAGTTCATCAAAACACTTTAATTTTTAATTGGTCAATTATGTATTTTATTAATTTTAGAGAGGTAAAAAAAGGAAATAATGTCATAAAAGTCGAACAAGTTGTATATTTAATGAATTTTTTTAAATACATTCAGGAACTCGGTGATTACAAAATCATTTCTAAGTCAAATTTAAATAAAAAATACATGTATTTATTTGGTTTTAAAATTTCGCTCTTTGGACTAGTTTATTTTTATTAATCTGAAAGGCGGCTCGTTTTGTGTTGGGGATTTTTCTCGTTTGACTATTTTCTCGCAAATTCTCATTTTATTTCATATAATAAATAATTTTTTTAAATGAATTTGACCAATTCTCGACTTTTTGAGCCTTTGACGTAGCCAAATAATAGTATGAGATCCAAGCTTTTTTCTCATGGAATTTCTATTTTCTGATATCCTGAAAAAACTCAAGTCCTTGGATGAATATGCACTTCAATATCTCTTAACTATATAAATCAGCATCTCATGAGACAGGGCCTTTTTTTCTAATTTCCTGACTAAATACTGTCTAAGAATATTAGTAATGATGGAAAGATTCATTCATTTGGACCATATAGGCCCACTTACTTATATTACCATTTATTTACCAGAGGGGCTTTCGTGCACGGAGACACACAGCTCAAACCCAGCCCACCTCCTTCTTTACGCGTCTTCCAAAAGATGGGATGTCACAGTAACTCCCTCTTGTTGTAGAGTTGCCTGAGGGCTCTATTGTGGTTGGATCCAATGTTCTAATTTAGGGAAATCACATTAAAGTATGTTCATTTAAATCCCTTATGGCCGGGATGCGAACACCACAGTGAGGAACGGCGACAACTCCATAGAGCCCTGAGAGACTGGAATGAAAAATAAAGTATTTTCATTAATTGAGAAAAATTTTGATATATATATTCAAAAAGCATAATTCTTTCAATACCCCATTTAGGTTCTTAATGTAGTCCAACTAACGACTCTTAAAGACTCAAAGAAAGTCTCATAGAATTTTAACCCCCTTGTCTTAACAATCAACTTGTTTATCCCAAACTTGAGATAATTAGAGAAAAAAAAATGTTTTTTTGATAGACTCACAAACGAAAGATGAAAATGAGAAATATCTCTCAGAAACAAAAGATACGACCCATATATTTTACTTTTTTTGTTTCATCCATTTCTCAGAACAACAGCTGGCTTTTAATAATTTCCAATTATAATTTACTGCCAGTAAGTAGATAAAAATTAGCAAAAGTCTAGTTCTTTAATTGAAGATCATTTATAAAATTGAGAGTTTAATCAATAAAAAGTCTTAATAGCCTAATATGTAAATTTTTTCAATTTTTATTTATAATTTTAAGAAAGTTTAAAAATTGGACCACTCCACTTAAAAAAATTTACATATTATCATTGATTAAACTTTCAATTTGATATTCAATTTCCTTTTCAAAAGTTCATTCAAAGGAGCCGAATTCAAACAAATCAATTAAAGAACTTATCAGGTCAAAAAGGTCAGATATCAAAGTGGAAAGCTCTTGGTTTAATATTTATCCATTCAACATTTATAAAACGGGCTATAAATAAAATTTCTTTTCAAGAATTTTATCTTAAACCAGTGGTTCAAACCTGGTAACCACAATGCATCTTTTATTAAATTATTTTTCCCTTGAAAGGAATGTAATTTATAAAAATCTTTGTTGCACCTTTTTGTTGGAGGGCTGGACTATTTGTTATATCTCTTTTCAGGATTGAATTTTAATTTTGGAATTTTTTCCTATCCCGAGTTTTTGGATTCTTAAAATGAGAAATAGAGAAAACGCCCGAAAATTGTCAGCAGAATATCTCGCTTTTAAAAATCTTAGACTCAGTAATGGAGTTTGCAAGACAAGATTTTTTATATATTTTGACTTGTTACTTTGTAGATATGTGACAAAAACAAAATTTTTTTCACCTTTTTATCTTTCATCTGTGTAAAAATTCATTTTATTCTCTGACCACTTTTAGTTAAAAAAAAAAAATCTAATGAATGGAAAAATTGATGGCATAGCAGGATGTAGCGAATATTTGGTGATCTCTTCTTTACCTAGAGCTATATTTATAATACAGTTATATATTTTATATATTCATTTAAGCTCTAATTTAATTATTTAAAAAACCATAAATCATAATTAATTCAATGAATTTTTAGCGTTGGAGCGCAAAATTTCGGTGCGTGCGGCTCGCGACGAATTGGTGCAGAAGGGCATCCTACTTCCAGACAGTCCGACATCGCCGTCCTCTCCACCTGGTGAGTCTGAAAAATTAAATGTTCGTTTTATAAATAAAATAATTTTAAAAAAATGGCACGAGTTAACATAGCCATTCATTTTCAAACTAGTCGTAACGGTTTGAGTGACCCCATACACTTTCACACTTGACAGGAGAAGAAGTTGGATGATTAGCACTTGCCCCTGTGTTCCAACTCAAACATTCTTCACACACTTTCAAACTTGTATGACCATAGCAGATCACGGACCATCGAAAATGAATGGGCCGCTTATTTCTTAAATGGCTTATTTCACAAATCGAATTTACTCATTTAGATAGAAATTAAAGTAAATTATAAAAAAAAATAATAGGAAGCTGTTTTCTATCTCAATGCCTTTATAAATATTAATATATGTTTGATTGCTAATACTTGCGAATGGCTTAATGCTGCTAATAGACTATTAATCAGGTTAGATATATTACAGTAGCTCTAAAGGCTATTTTCAGGCTCGATCTGTAAAGGAGCAAATGTTGTATATAATACCGATAAAACTCGCGGCTTTCATTATCCTCTCTTTGTCGTAAAATATTGATGAGCGAAAAGCTTTTTTTATGGCCATTTGGCATTCTATAATTTTTCCCCAATAAAAAAGAGACAAACAAAAAAAATTAAATCAATAAGGTATTTTGTGATTGGTGGAATTGGGCTTTCCTGAGGGAGGCTCTGATCCTTTTATTGACAATTTTATTAAGATGTTTTATGCAAGAGTTAGCAAGCCTTTGGTCTCTTGAGGCTGGAGATCTAGGGTTCGATTACCACGAAGTGTATGCTCCAAACACAAAATTCACAAAATATCATCACAATTTTTAATATGTTTACAAATTTTTCAATCACATGAAGGAAAGTAAAGCTATAAAAAATCTGGTGTAACCTAGCTTGAACCGATTATTTTTAATTTTATTTAGGCAGGAATTTTATATTTAAACTACATAACGTTTGGCATTGTTGTCACGTGGTCAGAGAGCCTCTTTAGTCGGCATCAATTCAAAGTTCGCTTTTAGCGGAAATTCTCAAAAACTTTTTTTTTTGTTGTACATAACAAAAATTACTTAAAATTGAATCTTAGAATAACTCTCATAAAGATAACTTTTCTGAAAAATTATAAACGAAAAAATTGTCGAAAAACTAAAAAACTGCAAAAGTAAAATAAAGGGATTTACATAGTAAAATCCAAATTTTTATTTTATTTTAACTAGGTAATAGATATACAAAATTTTTAAAAAATCCCGGGAAATAATTTTGAGAAAATCGGAAAAAAATTAGAAAAGCATTTGAGTAAAATACAAGTATCGGTTGACCGTTAATCTGTAGGATCTGAAAATATTTTTCGGACTCAGAATATCTCGAAACGTGTATTTCTTTAGAAATTTGGGATTGAATATGTCTATGCCTATACGACCGTATGCTTATGTTTTGCACTTTACATATTTAATATTTCCCTTGAACCCCTTCTAGGTAGGCAACTCGCTCAATATCTTTGCTTTTCATTTAGACTGTTTCGCTCTTCATTCGTTATTTTCTCACTAAAGGATTTCTCTTGACTCCCCGCCCCCCCCCCCCCCCCCCCCGCCCCCCGCACTCTTTCCTTCTTTTTTCCTCACTTTTTTTTTTTTTTTTTTTTTTTTTTATTAAAATTTTTTTTTTATATAATTA
>JAAAKE020114273.1:0-16256 GCA_010014785.2 Anisolabis maritima
ATAAAATTTTGAATCGAATACATATATCATATGAACTAATAAGTTACCATATAACTAAGTTAATATAATTTGTTTTATTTAACATCTAATATTTTTCTGTTTTTACAAATAGATCAAAAATCATTAAGAGATATTAAAATTTTTTTTACTGATTCTTAATCTATATAAAATTTTGCATTGAAATGATATATATATATCATATGTCGTCATAACCGTTTGTATAATGTAATATTTTTTCATAGAGATAATATATTTTTTTTCATTTTCTCATAAATTGCTATTTTTATAATTCTTCCCTTTCTTCCGGCACAAAGACTCTCGCTCTCTCTCTCTCTCTCTTCTCCAAGGTCACCTAATAGTCTATTCTTAGGTTCTCCTCTCTCTATTTTTATAAATCACTATCTTTTATATTTTTTTTTTTATAAAAAAGTATAAATTTGTTTATGAAAATTTTATCTCTCTAATATTTCTTAATATAACAATTTAATATTATACATTTTTTTATAAATAAATATTTAAATTACCATTATATTTTATATAATAATATTTACGTAATTGCAAACGTAAGCTTGAAATATTAACAAACCAAAAGATAAAGAAGTATAGTAAATTTCGAGTAAATAAATCTAATTGGAATTTTTTTATCATTCGCTAGATATGTATTATAATAAATTAAATCTCTTAAATAATGAAATATTTATCAGACTGACAAAATGTGTATGGCTAGAGGACATTTGAGATTTAAAAAAACAATTTAAACTGAAAAACATTTTTTTAAATCCTGATCTAGTATCTTCATATCAAATTTTTGAGTTATTTTATTTACAATCCATTTTCTTCAATCTTTTCCCTATTCCCGTGATTAGGGGTCGTTCGAAAATGAGATGCGACCGAGAGGTGGGGCAACCGACGCTTGAATGAAGAAAAGACTGGCATTGAGGGCAGATGAAATGCCATTCTTGCTCAGATAACTTGTAGTCGCTATCCACTTACAAGTTCTGAGCCTCGCAATTAATTTGTTCACAGACCCTTTCAGAAAATTTTTATACAGAGGGAACCTTAAAACTTTTCTGTTGAAAACTATACATCGAAATTTTGAGTTATCTTCCTCATACTATCTTTTCTTTATATAGATAAGGGAAGGAAAAAATAAAATATTCGCATACATTGAATATAATCTTAAGGCTTTTCTGATTAATATAATGATGAATAACTGAACTAATCAGGAGCAGATTGTTGTTTATTTATTATTAACGTTAGTCAACATATCAAAGGTTGAGATCTTAACAATCAAATTCATTATGAAAGTAATCGTTTCTGTATTTATATATTTCAATCAAAATTTTATTTTTATTTAAATTTTTTAATCAATTGATTTTCTTTGATATTTTATTATAGAAAAAAAATCTTGATATCTTGATATCATTTGACCAGAATAACTAGATTCCTTATTTTTTTCTTCCAATTCGATAACCTTGTAGCTAGTGAAAAATGATATTTCTAGCCTTGAAACCTCACAAGTTAAGCCTCAGATAGATGAATTTCAAATTTGTAGTCAGTAGTTATGGAGAAGCCATTGCAAAGCGATGACACAGGAAGCCGTCCGCTCTCCTGCTCCATCGTCGGAGCAGGTCTAGTAAGTACTCATGCAATTTTCTTTCAGATGATCAAATGATTTTTAGCAACGAGAATAACAAATAAGTGTACAAATGCAAAAATCGTCCCAACTTTATTTAAAATTTAAACAAGAAAAATCAAAATATCTCTATAAGCGATGTAACATCTATAAACAAAATTATTCAAATCATCAATTTAAAAAACTTTAGTTGAAAAAAATACATATTTTACGGGTGGTGTTTTTTATTTAGTCCTTCCTGGATTAAATAAACATTAATTAAATGAATGATTTCAAATAATTAAGATAGCATCAACATAACCTAAAAGTTAGTATAGAAATATTTATTATATTCTATACCAGTCAAGAACATTTTAATAAGATAAATCCAATATTATCTTTCTACCTAGAGGATTTTTTGTTTGTTCAGGTAGGCTCTGTTGCAGCCTGCTTCTTGGGTCGTAGAGGTCTTAAGATTGATGTCTTCGAATATCGTCCTGGTGAATATTTATTAAATTTATTCTTTAATTATAATAAGTATTTCATTTGAATCAATTATCTAAAGATCCTCGGATTCCTGGGGAACATCAGAGTGGAAGATCCATCAATTTGGCCCTTTCAACAAGAGGTCGTTCGGCCCTACGAGATCTTGGACTGGAAGAGAGTTTCCTTAAAGAACATGGAGTTCCTATGCGAGGAAGAATGATCCATCGACTCAATGGAACCACTTATTCTATTCCTTATCATCCTACAGGAGAGCAGGTGATTTTTAGACATTATATATCTTAACTTAAACATTCATTGAGAGTAGCAACAAACCAAAGACGATTTTAATAAAATATTAAATTTTGTTTCAGTGTATTTATTCTGTCAGCAGAAAACTTTTAAATGAAGTTGTTTTATCCGGTAAGAAAAAAAAATATTTGCTGTATTCATAGAGAAATTCTCTGGTGTAAAATTTTATACTAAGCCACGCCTAGAGAAAATTACAAGAAATAAGAAATTTTCTATAATAGTAGCTGATTTTAGTTAACGATTGAATTATCCTTTATCAGTTTTCCAAAAATAATTTAAAAAATTAATTACAAACAACAAAAAATCTCTGCATCCTAGGGCAAACCAGGACTTGGTCTAAAGCCACAAAGATTAGGGGGGCTCATATACCTAAATTCATGAACTTCCTGACATACGAATTGAAGTGCAAAACATTTCTCACTCTCATGAAAAAAGAAAAACCGCTAAAAAAATAATGAGAGAGATAATACTGATCATAAAGGTGCACATATCATTAGAAAGAAGTCTGGTGTGACAGCCGCACATCAGCTTTTTCGTGTCGGGCGCCCTAGGTAGCTGGTTTTATTTGGGTTTAATTTTTAGAGATTTTTCGTTTGTGTGTTTTAATAATTCATTCAATTAAATTGGCAAATTCTTTTTATTTTCAAAGATAGAAATTAAAAATATTTACATTTCATTACCATGGCAACGAGTCTTCCTATCTTTTCTATGAAATACTTAAAATCCAAAATTGAGGACCCCATATTATTTTGAGGTGGAAAATGATTAATACAGGAGTACATACATAATAAGGATTTTCTAATTTATTATATGTACATCCATTTTTTTTTAAGACACACGCAGACAAACCATTTTACGAAACCCATTTTTTTTAACTCAAGGGACGTGTATTTCCGTTGAAATCTCGACATCAATTTTTTTTACGATCATATTATTTTCAATATATTTCATATATAAGTAAGAGAATGTAAAAATGTTAGCCTCCCCCATTTATTTTGCAAATAGGATTCATTATACGTCTTCCTATATTTACATTTTTAAGGTTTTTAATCTCTAGAATTAGTATATATCGAAAAATAAATGCTAAAGATGGTGATCATGTTGAGTTTACTTCTCTTCTTACTGATTATCCTTTATAAATTTTTTCTTAATTTTAGAAAGCAGTGATCGTTACGAAAACGTTAGATTTCACTTTAACCATAAAGTAATGGATGCTGATTTCAATTCAGGAGAGCTTATGGTTCAAAGGTAAAATATAAATAGTCATCATTCTCTAATTTTAAAGATATTTCTCTGCCACAAAACAATGATATTTTATTAAATCTCTATTGGGAACAGGCGTCAGTTTTTTTTTTTTTTTGAGGTGGGAATAAGGTCGGAAGGTTATTCCATTTGAAGAGTTCAGAGAATTAATTGCCTCAAAATGACGTTTATGGGTACCAAAGTATTGCAAATTTGGTAAAAAAAAATTCTACTTTTAATATATCCTATTTCCCACTATTATTTGCTTGTAAATAATTGGCAAAGTTGACCCCTCAGGTTAGTCCAATCGACTTGTTTTTGTTTCAGTCCTAATGGAGAAGTAAAAAGTCATCAGGCTGATATAATAATTGGTGCAGATGGAGCTCATTCTGCAATCCGCAGATGTATGATGCGCAAACCGAGATTTAATTTTAGTCAAACATATATAGAACATGGTTATCTTGAATTGACTATACCTTCTGATATGGGTAATTGGGTAAGTATAAAATAATTATAGTTTACTAGCGTCACTATTTTATAAACTATGAGGTAAGTTCAGGTCCTAGATGAAGCTTTCCACCACTCAGCATTTTTGTAACGATAGGTGGAGGAATTCAAAAATCATATATTTATAATATTGGCAAAAAATATCTGGTTAACAACTTCTTAACAGGGAGCCTTCACCTTTCTTTTATATCAAATGCAAAACCCATGGACTATTGCTTATTGTAGTTTTTGCAGCTGGGATGAAGGACAAACAAAGCTCAAAATATAGTTTACTGACTTTCGGAAAATGGACTAAAAAGTCCACCATCACTCTTTTGATCTTTCTTTTTAGTCATTAAATTTATGATAAAATTCTTACGTCTAGAATTTGAAACAATAAGTCAATCTTTGTGAAGCCCGAAGTTTTAGTATCAAACAAAACAAACTTTTGTTTTGTGCCCAAACAAATTAGTGCCGACTATTTTGATTTGTGGTCCTAAGTCTCCTTTTCTTTGAAGCTCGAGTGTCTCCCCCCTCCTTAAATATACTCCTAGTTATTTCAATTTTGTCATTATTTAAATTTTATAATTTATAATATCTTCTATTTATAATTTATATTATATATATTTTAAAGATTTTTCGTTTGTGTCATTTATCAATTAATATCAATTAATGTTTCCATTCCAAATTTATTCCAAAAAAATATTCATAATTATAAAAAAAATTAAATTGGCAATTAAATCTGGTTAGGAATTAAAAATATTTATATTTTGTTTCCATGGACACCATTCTTCTTATGTTTCCTATGCGATTCTTAAAATCCTAAATTGAAAGCCCTGCACTATTTTGAGGTGAAAAATGATTAATTAAACTTAAAGATTATCTAATTTATTATATATACAACCAATTTAATCCAAATCGTCACAATGTTTTAAAAGAAATTCACCAAAAACAAAAAAAAATACATCAGTAAAGTATTACTACTCTAACCACTTTTATTCAAAAACTTTGAGGCGCAATCGTCATGGGTACCTAGCTTAAAGTTTAGCCTCAAATAGCTTTTGTTTTTACGAAATCTTGTTCTCATACAAACACACACACACATACATAAAGAGAGAGAGAGAGAGAGAAAGAGAGAAACAGGCCATTTTTTTTAGACTCAGAGTTCCTCAAACGTGTATTTCCGTTGAAATGTCGACATCGACATTTTTTGTGACCGCAATAGTTTCCTTATGCTCTATATTACATATATAAGTAAGAGAAAATAAAAAGGGAATAAAAATAACAATAATATATACATAATTAACATTTTTATTAATTATTTTGGAATTTGTTTTTATTTATTTTATTTTACTATTTTATTAGTTACATGAGGGATTAAAAAAATAAATTTTATTTTTTAGCTTGTTTCCGAACATTTACACATTTGGCCCCGAGGTACATTTATGATGATTGCACTTCCTAACCGTGATAAGACTTGGACTGTCACTGTTTTTATGCCATATGAACAATTTTCAAAACTGCGTTCACCTAAAGAAATACTTGAATTTTTCGATATGCAATTTCCCGATGCTGTCCCATTAATTGGTTCCAAAACTCTCGTCAAAGATTTTATGACAACGCCTCCCTCTCCGCTTGTTTCGATCAAGGTAAGATTTTTTTATTACACACAAAATCTTTTATAAATATTATGAAAATGAGACATTCAGGGACCCTTAGTAAGTATATGAAACTAAGACACAAGTTAATATTTTTTTCTTACCTTATGTGACACACTTCTCCCTTTTCAAGCACCAGGCTAGAGGTCTAGGATTGTAAGGGAAAATAAAAAAATAAAATAATATAATATTCGATTAGAAACTTATTTTTATAGGCATGATCCTATTGTTGTGTGCTTTTCCAATTTTTATAATTATAAATCTTTTATTTTTTAGAAATATTTTTCATATAAATTTTCTTAATATAATAAAATATTTAATTCAAATCACTAGAGATCTACTTATAATAAATAATATATACTGAATAATAGGGGTTTATTTTGAAAAATTTGATGGTTTTCAAAACATTGCTGAGCCGGAGTATCTTGGTGTAACGGCAGCATCTCCATCCCGAAAGTGGATTGCCCCTGGTTCAAATCTTGGAGGCACCAAACATTCATAGTCAAAACAATCAAAAATAAAGTTTCTCAAACTTATTTGTTGTCTGTCACCCCTTTTTTTACTATTAAATTCGTACTGCTCATTTATTATATTTTTCTCCTCCCAATTTTTTGTTTGACCTATTTTTTATCTATTCTTAGACATATTGCCTTAAATCATAGATTTTCAATAGCAATTCACAAAAGAATATTGATTTAAAAATCAAGTCACTTATTTTTAAAAAATATTTTAAATATAATTCTTTTCAGTGCAACCCTTACCACTTATCAGGAAAGGTTCTCATCATCGGAGATGCCGCCCATGCAATGGTTCCTTTTTACGGCCAAGGAATGAATGCTGTAAGATTGTTTATTATTTTAAAATTTCTCTTTCCCTGCATGCAATTTTTTAATAGTAATTAATAATAATTTAATTTATTGTATATTTAAAAAAGCTATCATCCATCACTAAAACAAGTATGAACCTAATCATAAGCATTATATATATAAAATTTCATATAAAAAAAATATCATATAAAATATATAAAAAATTATTTACCTTTTGAAAAAAGAAAAAGACAGAAAAAGGCAGGCATACTTTATTTCGTAGGCCTATATTAAATTCTTTACATTCAATTTTAATTCAGATTCTGAAGGTCAAATAAACTGTATTGACAAATGTATTGCTGGCTACCGTCGCCTTTTAAACTCTTGTTCCTCGGGACCACCCATTTGAGGTCCAACACTAGTTGCTTTGGTTAACAATCACATTCTTAGTCACGACTCCTCTTAACATTCGTCGGCTATTACGTTTTTAAAACTTTAGAATATGAATAGATTTAGTTAGTTTTCCACAATTTTAGTTAAATTCTATAGTCAAATTTTTGTTTAATGATTTAGGGTCGATTGGATAATTTTATGCTCAATGTAGCCAGATTTTTGTTTTAAAGAGGGGGTGTTGGAAGTTTGATTTTTTTTTCAATTGTTTCTTACTCGAGTTTTAAGCAATTATATTTGAATTTTTATCTTTCTTGTTTTCTGCAATTTTATAATATATAATATTTTGATTTTGATCACTACATTTCACCGTCTTAAAATTTTTACAGTTATCTTACAATAACCAGTAATAATTTCTTAAAGTAAAATATTCTATTAATTAATTGATGAAAATGTTACTATAGATGCTGAATGTAGTTGATAAGAGGATGGGAGAAATCACTCAGCAGAATATAAGGACCACCTTATATTTACCTACATGCAACCACCTTATATCATCTATTTGCAAATATTTCGGCCCGTTTGACGCTAGGTCAACTTAAGTGCAAGGTATGATACACTGGTGGGCCTTTGTCTAATAAATATAAAAACATGTGCGTGGCCTACCACTAAATCATATCTTGCACTGAAGATATCCTGGCATCAAGACGGCAGAAATATTTGCAAATAAATTATATAAATTGGTCCTTATATTCTTCTGCTTAATTACTCCTATCCTCTCATATTCTATTAATTGTTGAATCTCACCTTTCTCTACATACTCTATTTTTATTATTTAAATATATTGGTAATATTTCACAGGGGTTTGAAGATTGTCTTATTCTCGATGAACTCTGGTCATCTCAAGATGTTCGTACCTTATCTGATGTTCAAGAACTCTTTTCCAAATTTAATGAAGTTCGCAACGAGGATGCTCAAGCCATTTGCGACCTCGCAATGTACAATTATGTGGAGGTATGTTTAATATAAAATTATTTCATATATTTAAAAAAATATTCAAAAAGAATACAAACACCTTTCAAAAGAATACATCAAATAAAAAGGAAATAGAAAATTCCAAAAAAAAGAGAACACGTTTGGCTACTTTATCTAAGGTATTGTATGGTCAGCACATTGAATCCTCCTCAATCTTTATCTTTGTTTATAAAATCAGGTACGCTATACTTATCAAAAGAAATAAAATGACATTAGAAAATTGGCTCTTTCTGTACTCTGAATCAAATACAAAACAAAACAAAAAGGTGATCAAATTAAGATATTTATGTCTGATGATTAAATGTGAAATTCATGAAGATCCTTTCAACCAATTTTTTTTTTTTGGAAGCACTCCAACGGACCTATAATGACCAGTAGTTACGTGCAACCAGGAAGAACAGGAGAAGGAGAGAGTGGAGAGTTTAAAAGGTGCTTCTTGAGGTTGTACTACGTGTTAACAGACCTACAATAAAATATTATTTAAGGACTCAGTTGGTTGTGCTTTTAGATTTATTTCTTTTGATAATCCAAATTCCATTCCATGTACAACATTGTGTCTTTTTTCAGTCACATGTGACAAAAACTGACACATTATGGTTATTAGGGGAAGTAATTTTTTTGGGATTTTACTGAAGTGAACTTCCTTCCTAAAATCAGCTAATGATTTTATTTTGTTCTAGATGCGAGATCTTGTAAACCAGCGTTGGTTCCTCATTCGCAAAAGTATTGATGATATCATATTCCGGTATGCACCAAAAGGCATTTGGGTCCCACTCTACGTTGCAGTTACTTTTTCTCGTTTAGGCTATCGAGAATGCTTAAGAAAACGAAAAATGCAAGACAAGGTAATGTTGAAAAGCTGTTAATGAGCCAAATATATGCTCGGGATGTGCAAATTCAGGAGGTAAACAAATTTTTTGCTAATATAAAAATTTTATAGGCTATATTAAAATTTGTTAAATTTACACAATTGATTTGTAAAAACAATTTATAAAAAATTCAAATTTATTTAATATTTACTTACAGTAGAACTTGTTTATTTATAGAATTTTTATTATGTATTTTTATTTTTTCAGATTGTCAACGTCGTCGTTGGAATCTTATTTCTTCTGATTCTTTTCTTCATCTCCATATGGGTTTCAAAATTCTTTATGTAATATATATATGTTCTGGAATATATATATGTATAACATTCATCGATATATCTTTAATATATCTATGTAGTAGACGAGCTATATTTGACCATTTTTAAGATGTGTATGTATTTCGCTCATCTATTTACTGTATATGACCCATAAAAATTTTTTTGGGGAACCCAAACTAAAATGTAGTCATATGATATGATTATAATACAAATTGTTTCATTTTACACATGGACCTTATAGGCCTACCTATCGGGAACTTTTATTTACTTGAGTTACTTTCGTATACGGAAACACACCTAAAACCCAGCCAACTTCTGACTGTTACTATCTATTAGCATCCCATGAAGTTACTTAATTTCCTATCTCTAGCTTCTCTTCATATATACCCAACTAATCCTAGTGATTACTGATTCCACCCAGTCACTTTCATCAAAGCCATTTTTATTTTCCCCTAAAGGGAATGTTCTAGTTTTAGTAGAGACTCTCTAAGCACTGCGAGTAGCCTCCTCCTTCCTCATTGAAGGGGAATCCTTCTTTACCTCCTTAAAAATTATATAAATAATAATCATAATGATATGTAATAAAAATTTTAGAAATTCCTTTCTTTTAATATTTAATATTAATACCCCATATGCTGTATATAAAATTTTTTGAATAAATTAATTTTTTTATTCGTGCACAGTATATATACTAGGTAATTCAAGTTGTCATGATTTGATATTGTGCATGAATTTAATGCAAATTTGAATAAAAGATATTGTAATTATACTAATTTGGAGTTTTGTAGATTTTTTTAATTTAAAATGAGTATAACTAGTAAGACTATTTGTAACAAGCATCAACTGATTTTTTAAACAATTTTTGGAGCTGATTCTACCTTAAGAAATGACAGTTTATTGATGACATTTTATCACTCATTATCTTTTTATTGAGAGATTTTTTGTTCGCAATTTTTACTTTTTCCATTCGATTTTTTAAATCAACCACTAACACCTTTAGAAAAAATTTTTTAACTCAAAGTAAACCGCGGTATTGCCAACTGTTCAAGTTTCTTTCTCGCTGTATCCCTCTAGCTAGATCTTTTTGAGGGAGCACCATTTCCTTAAAGGAATTGGTCTCTCGTCCGCTAAGAGAATAACTGTAGCTCTAGTGTCTGTCAAACACAAACACAAATACTAATTTACAAATTAAATAACACAAAACAATAAACAAAACAAATACAAAAAAAAAGTAAAAATAGAAATGTATGTTCATTAAAAAATATAGGCCAATCATCCCCAGACTACTTTCTCCTTAAATTCTCAATTATTTAACAATTTTTGGAATATTTGAGTAGCAATTTTTGAAAAATTCCTTATTTATTTATATAATGTAGCCATTATGGTGACATTGATTATTTGACTCGACCCCGAGATTATATATTGGCCTTTTTTTTTCTCCCCAAGTCTTTTTCGGCATCTGAGGCCATTTATACTCCATCCTTATTTTTTTAAATTAATTAGTAGCCAATATAATTAAAATAAATTTTTGTTGCACAGACCTGGAAGCGAACCACTGACTTTTGGACTTTTGGTACGTGAAGCCAGACCTCTAGCTATTCACCAAGGGACAGGGCTTAAAAATTTGTTGAGTCTAAAGAATAGTTGTATTTATTTGCATAGGATTTAAAAGAAATTAAGACCTAGGTCCATTATCTTCTAATGTTTATTATTTCACTATCAATACTATTTGAAATTCTAACTTTTTGGTTGACAGAGCCACTCAAAGAATTACTTATTATCATTTGTCACTCCATTTTCAATAAGCACACTAGCGCCGGCATTCGAAACCAGGCGCAGTATGGTGAGTAATAAATTCATTCTGCCCCTATTACTACTATTAATACTGCTATTGCTATTGCTGTTAAAATTTAATTATTTAAAGAAGGAAATAGAGAAATATGTGCAAAATTATTGTAATAATAGAATTTTTTTCCAAATTTCTTAGAGAAATAAGAAAATGTTAGATGTAAAAATGTAACTCGTAAATTTGAAGATATATTGTCTGAGGAAAGGAAAAGGAAAAAAATTATAATAGAAAAATGAAAAAAAATAAAAAGAAAAAAAAAGGTTGGAAAAATAAAATAATTATTTTTCTTATGACATTCAAAAATGCTAATTTTTTTTAAATTGACTGATTACATATATCCACTTCATCATATCTTCAGGTAAATATATCATGTATTATTTTTTTTTTATATCTGCCTCTTAAGACCTATTATAATTTAATGAAATACACATTTTGAATATCTTATATACAGTTGAAACCCGATTATCTGGATTAAATGGGAATAAAAGTCGTCCGGATAATCAAATATAAATAAAAAAAAAAAAAAAACAGGAAAATACAATAAAAATTAAAAACAAAAAAAAATTTTTTTAATGATACGAAATAGCTGGGCTCCTCGCGTACAATTAACTGAAGTCCGGATAATCAAGTTTTTACTCTGTATAGACAAAGTACAATATTCTTTAAGTCAACCAACCATTCAACATACCGGTCGCCATGCTTTTATTCGTGGTCAGGAGTGTAGAGTCATGAAACCTGCCCACTCAAAACAATGTTGAACAAATCTGATGTGATAAACGCACTTCACACTTTCTCTCACCTAAGCTGAATGATGTGCTGTCACACCAGATTTTTTGCATCGGGTCCTCTAGCTAGGCCTTCTCGAATTCATCTCTTAATAGAACAATGTACAGCCAATTTAATCGATTTCGTTAGAGTAGTTTAAAATAAAATAACAAAAAACCTATACGAACAAGAGTAAAGTGGGCCCCAAACATTTTAGGAGCGGATAAGGGGGCTATTTTTTGAGTAGGGTCCGTTTTAAAAATAAAAATAAACAATAGAATATATTTTCGAAACATTTATTTTCAGATTCTATTAATACATATTTTTATTTTTTATTTTCCACATAGTTTCCTTGTTTGTTCAAGCACTTGTCATACCTTACAACTAAACTTTGAATACCTTCTTCAAAGAAGTTTGCCGCCTGGTTCAATAGACTGCTGCCTCAGGTGTGATATGCGATAACCATGATTCATCCCCTGTGACGATATAACTCAACAATTCATGGTCTTCCTCGTTATAACGAGTCGGAAAAGGCGGCAAACTTCTTTGAAGAAGGTATTCAAAGTTTAGTTGTTTGAACCCAGTGTAATATCTACTTATCAATTAATTTACAACAAATAAATTGCTATCATTAAAATTTACTGAATTTTGAATAATTCACAAAATTATAAAATTAAATTTATAAAAAAAAAAAATATTTATATTAAAGATTTGATAATTAGAAAATTTATATATTTTAATTCTTATTAAGTATAATAATTTAACTTTGTACATATTTAAACATTTATTTATTTTTCTATTAAATTCAATATATATTCATCACTATCCATTTAATAAAGTTTATTCAATTTCAAGTTTAACATTGTCTGCATTATCAATATATTTGTGTTTGTTTTCTTCAAAAAGCTTTTCTAGCATTTCCATAAATTCTTGATGAATTTTATCCACTAATTCTTTTGCCGGATTTATTATTTTATCGACATTGATTGGCGAACCGACTAAAAAATAAATAACTTCTTAATTCACTGAAAACATACAGATACAACATTGCGCTCCTCAATGCTTTTAAATTTTTATCGTTCGATTCTTAAGGAAGGGAGGTATTGCAAAATTATCAAATTTGACATGTGAAAATTAGGTGGATTAGCAGGAATTGTAGCCTAAGTATATAGTCGTAACTCGAAGCATAAATTTAAAACTTATAAACCAAATAGAATATTTCAAATCCTTGAAAAATTTCCGATAAACGTCATATGCATATTATCCAAATAGGGGCGAATTCAACTGCCTGACGAAGATGTCATGCCATGGTGTTACAATTTTTAATATAATTTGAAAATTCGATTTTCAGATTTCATTGAAATACACGACTAAAAAGAACATTACAAAAATAGATATTGAAAGATTTTGAATGAGACGACAAATGATTTAAAATAGCGTAGAGCTGAGGACAGTTTATGGATCAGGATATAAATTCTTTCTAACCTAAAAAGAGAGAAAACAAAACACGAGCCTCACAGCAACATACGTAATACAATATTTACTTTTTAATGAATTTTATTATTAAATAAAATCTTATTTAAAAAAAAATTATTCCTATTTAAACTTTTTGATTAATTATCAGCTAAAAACTAGAAATTATTCGTTTATTAAATTAATTCTTACCTACGGTGGTGATTGGTACTCTTCGAGGTACCAATCCAAATGAGTATTGAATAAGACCCCGCCCCAGAGGCACTACTGGAGCTATTCCAGTGATATGACGATAATTATCCTGGATCCACCGTATCCAAGATCCTTCAGGATTATCAAGTTGATCGTATAGATCTGTTTCTCCAAATGATATTACAGGAACTAAGGGAGCACTAAAAAAATAGAAAATTAATAATTTGTATTTTGAAAAGAAATAAATATCATTACCCTAAAGTCGAAAAACATAACCAATTTTTTACCCAAATGTTTAAGCATATTATGTAAAATTCAAATTTATATCTAAAATTAGATAAATATAAATATATAGGAAATATCATTTCCTCTAAATTATCTGAGACCAAGTTAACTTAAATATTTATTAGGTTTTTTATGCTTTTCTCAGCTATAACAAGTTCTAATTTTTAAATGTCAAATTCATGTAAATTTTTCCAATTCACTTTCTTGTCATATTTAGAAAAACATTAACCATTTCAGTTGTGGGTTTTATTTAGTTTGATATTCTCCGTGGGTCTTTGCAAAACCAGGCTTAAGCCACATTAGTTTCCTGTCTAGAGCTCAACTCGCTTAATCTCCAAAAGCCTAGTCTTTTTAAATCATGTGGCGAAATTACAAATCGCTTCGTTTAGAATTTATTTTTCAAAATAAATGATTGAATTAGCCGTACCGGATTAACTATTCTTTGTTTTGTAATTGATAAAACTACGTGATCTGGGGATTGTAACGTTAGTAACGAGGAAGGGAAAAAGAAGAGGAGCTTTACCCGTTTTGGAGGGCGAGACGCACAAAGCCTTTCCTGTTCTTAAGCACAAGCTTATAAGTCCTGGGGCGAGATTTAAGAGCTTCAGCTGCTCCCCCAACAACGAGGACGGCTGCCATACCACCTCCTGGGGTACTCAACAGATGGTTGATACTAGCTGCCGAAGACGAGCAGTTACCTAGAACCACAATAACACCAACTCTAATACTCGCATTAACAAATGCCGCGAACTGATCTTAACCTAAAAAGACTATTGTACTTTTTCCAAAGGGAAATAATAAGCTCTTCAGAGTAGCGTTCTCAACCTTTTTACCTTGCGATCCAACTTCACAATTTTCTCGCTTTGACACAAGATTGCAGCTATCATTTCGCGACCCAATATTAGATAAGAGAAAGTAAAAATAAAGCCTTCACTAACTTAACAAAATAAAAAAGAGACAGTGTACAGATGAAAAATTGGAGGATCGCAGCCAAGAAGAGAGCCTCATTTTTAAAGAAAAACCCCTAGTTTAGAAAATATATTCAATCAGGCCAAAATATATATTTTTTGATTATGTGTAATAAAAACAAAATGATTAGTGCCGCACAAAAAGTTTTTCCTTAAAAAAGAGAGCCTATTTCGTTAGAAAAAAGGCTCTATTTTGATCCCCAAAATAGATAAAGAGATTCGAATTTTAATATTTTCTAATTTTATTAACAATTCTAAAAATGATCATTATTTTATTTTGTAATACATCTATTTAAAGTTTCCCTCCGATTTGATTGTTAAACTTTTTCTCAAAAAGAAATTTTAGATTTGAATTCTATTGACTAACAAAATAACAAAAATACTTTTCCCAGTCACTCAAGAAAGAGAGAGAGAGCTTTTTATTTTTATTTTTTTCTTTGTTAACTTTTCAATTTCCTCCTTTTTATTGAATGCACATTGTGAATTAAAACAATGAATGCTTTCGATCCTTGTTTAATTGTACCTGATAAAAACAAGTTTCTATTCTACCCTCAAATTTACGTGGCGTTTGTAACATTAGTAACGAGAATTGGAAAAAAAAGAAGGAGGGGGGGGGGGAGGCTTTACCCGTTTTGGAAGTCGAAACACACAAAGCTTCCTATTCTTAAGCACAACCGGGAAAAAAGCGTATAAAAAATAGGGATTTTTCTGGATCATTTAAAGTCAAAATTTTTTTTGATATTTCTCCTTTTCCTTTGTGTTCAGAGCCAACTAAGAAATTCGTGGTACAGAGCAAAGATAAAAGTCGGAACCTTAAAAAATATGTAGTAATTTTTAAATAATTTTAAAACAACAAAAAATATAATTATTTAAAAAGAGAAAAAATCTGGTGTAACTAAACACACATCACAGAACTTTCTCTTACCTAAGATAAGGAAAGCTGTGTGATGTGATGTAAGACCAGATTTTTTGCGTCGGGCTCCCTAGTAAGACGTTCTCTAATTAATCCCTTAATAGAACATATATATATATATATATATATATATATGTATATATGTACCATATAATGTACAAACAATTTAATCAATATCGTTAGAGTAGTTTAAGAGAAAATAACAAAAAACCAAAAAGCATACAAAGTAAAGTGGACCCCAGAAAATTTTGGGATAGATAAGAGTTAATACATTTCCAAGATCATCTAATAAATAATTGATATATGAATTTTAATCTAAATCGTTGGGGTGAATTTTGAGAAAATCGAAAAAAATTAAAAAAGTACATCAGTAAAGTACTAGTACCCGTTGGGCGACACCCACCCACCCATCCACACACATACACACACATCAATTTTTTTTACGATCGTACTACTTTCTCCCTCTAAGCTTTGAAAAAAAAAATAATGGGATTGGATTAACTTGGTGAAATTAATTTTTCTGTCTTTAATAGTAAGAATGTAAAAATTATAGCTTTTATAAACCCTATACTAAATTTCCTAAGAATTTCTTATTTTACTTACTGAAAAATTGTAATTAATTTTGAATTGAAATATGTAT
>JAAAKE020114295.1:0-16253 GCA_010014785.2 Anisolabis maritima
TTGGCAGAAAGGAGATGATATGATATTGAATCTTGATAAGTGGGAAGGAGTACGGGTATGGTTAATTCTTATTCTATTGATTGTGGGGATGTGAGCTTGCGTATGTATGTATGTAAATCAACCATTGTTGGGGCATCGTGATTGCCGCCCTTAGACCGGACTGCTTTGCTGTTGAAATGCGGTTGGATCTGCCGGTCGACGAGTTAAGGAATCGGCCGGGGGGCCGATTGTCGACATTTTTTTAACAACTCTAGTTGTCTCACTATTGTAAACTCCTCTGCCAACCGTTCTTGTTTGCTTGGCAGAGGAGAAACTATACATATGATATGTATTTTAAAATGAGATGAATAAACGGGGGTCTAGGGTGAGTTTTACTCAATTCCAGGCCTCTCATACTAAGAGAATGTTGTGTGATGTCCAACCGTCACACCAGATTTTTTCTTTATTGTTACAAATATTTACTCTTATTTTCGTGACCCACCTCCCACCCGCGGCCGAGAGTTTAAAAATATTGACATTGCCAGTATTAATAATTAAGAGTCAAGGGGTGTGGAAATTTATTTAAATCAATTGCATACCAATTGATGTAAATAAAAATTTCTAGATCATGTGAATCGTAAATATTTATATTATATATCGTTTAATGTCATATGGGCTCAGATCCCGAAGACTAAAAAAAAAATTTTCGTGAACCTAACTGGATTATTAAACATTCATATTATATTAGTTTAGATATTAAAAAGATTCGAATATTAATTATGTTTGATTTGAATAAGGCTTTATTTCTGTTATTAATTGAGTTATACAATAAATTAAAAAAACAAATTTTGACATTTTAGTTATTTTTTAAGTTTTTTGGAGACATTTTTTGAAAATGATATGGTTGAGAGTTCTAGAATATAGGAAAATCTCACCTGTATTGGTTTTTTAGATTTTTATTTGTTTTTTTTTTTTTCAAATACATAATAAGAATCACAAAGATCCAAAGTAAATCAAAGTTGGCTGGCTTTGATTCGAGAGGTTCCAGAGTTGGCCACAGCTGCTTGTCAGGGCGCCACTTGAGATGCGATGAGTGCGAGAAGCTCTCGATTAAGCGTTTGTTCGATAGGAATCGAAATGAGCATCTGTTTTCCGTTTCCCGCAATTTGGCCATGACAGTTTTGGCAGAGGTATCCCAAGAATTATTCAATGTTATAGCACAACTATTATTTTTTGTAAGTTTACATTTTCATCTCTCCTTAATTATAATTTTTTATGAAATTTCTATTTTAAAATTCAATTTCGATTGGTTTTTAGTACATTTGATTTGATCTTAAATAATTATCAAGGTTATTTCAATTGTATTCCAGTTTAAAAATGAAAATATTTTGGAATCATATGAATTTTCATATTCATTCTCAACTAATCCGGTAGAATTTTATGAAAATGAAAAATATTGTTTAAAACTTATTGAATTTTTGGAGAGTGTTAAGGTAATTTAGCATTTTTTATTATTTTTTTTTGCACACACACTTACACGCACATAACAAATTTTTCAGATTATATTAAAACGATTACAATTTGATTGTGATATAAATAATGCAAAAAATTTAGATAATTGGTTGAATAGAGTTAAGGTCATAGATTCGACTAGGAGAAATTCATCCACATTTGATAATAATAAATACCAACAACAACAACAACAGCCAAATTGGGATGATTCCGAATATGAATCTGAAGAAAATTCGGAAAATTTAAAAAATCTTTTACTTAATGAGAATGGTGAAACTATCAAAACTATTTTATTGAGATATAAGGTATCTTTCATTTTATTCAATTCATTCATTCATTCATTTTTATTCGCACAAACAAGTTCTAAGTTTTTGAACTTTTTACAGATTCATGATTTATATTTAGACGGCAAATACCGATGTCCCGAATGTGGATATTATTTTTCCTATAAATCCACCTTTCTTAGTCACCTTTTAACACATTCAGGTGCGAATATATAGCCCATTTTTTATATTAATTATATAGTAATATATATATATATTTTGAATAATAGGGGTTTGTTTTGAAAAAAGTGGTGTTTATTAAAACAATGCCCCAAGACAGACTAAAAATAAGTCAATATATCGTTTAAGATAAAAAACAATCATTTCGCTCATTTTTCTTAAACTATATATATATATATATATTTGTCTAGAATACCATTCATGAGATAGATTTTAAAGAGAACAAAATTTGTAGTAATTTACTGACTATCATAAAATCATTCGTCCATTTCCACTCACATAGCTCAGATTCGAAATTTAAAAAATCTTTGGTTTAGTATACTCAAAAAAAATATCCATTCTTATTTCCTTCCTTTTAAAATAAGAGATTTGGTACCCTTCTTATAACAAGTGTAAAGCCCCCCCTCCCTAATCAATATATTACAAAGTATATATATATATATATATATCAAAATAACGATTAAAGGAGGCAAAGAAATTATTTTAACAACATTGTTCTGATGATGAGTGAATGGGTGGAGATAGGCGACAAACGCCCAAGAACCACCAGGGTATGTGTGTGATAGTGTGTGTGTGTGTGAGTATGAATGACATTTAGTCCCCGAAACGTTAATAAGGTAATAAAAGACTTTTGAGCCGAAACGAGTCTAAGTCTTCATTTCCTTGATTAAACTACGGCCTTCATCCACATCTCTGACTTTTTATTTTAATTGTGAGCAATAACTAGGATTGTCCTTAAAATAATTATTTATTGGCAAAGGTTTTTTAACGCCCTGAATTTTTTACTCTTATATATATATATATATCTTTATAGAAATTTTCTATTTCTTCTTTTTTTTTTTGGTAATATGAATAATAAAACTGAATCTTATTTTAATTTTTAATTCAATAAAATATAATCACTAAATTTAAAGAAAATAACCTTATATATTTTTCTCCCTCCATGGATAAACCATATCTTTCATTTTCCAAAAATTTTTAAATACACTAATTATCTTTAAAAAAATTTTTTTAAACATTTTTTTCAATATTAATATTTTAATTATTTTTTTTTGTTAAAATTTATGATTTGAATATAGCCTATTAACATTTTATAATATTTTATTATAGGTATATTTGATCATCCCTGTAAGATCTGTAATAAAAAGTTTATATCATCTGAGAAACTAAATAATCATTATCATGAACATAAAACTTCCTCTGGATTTATTTGTGAATTTTGTGATAAACGATTTTTAAGAAGGGACATTTTAGAGGAACATCGAAAAACCCATTCTAGGGGGAAAATTCACCAATGCACTTTATGTCAGATGAGCTTTTTTACTGAGTCTAATTTAAAAGTTCATCAACAGGTAATTAAAAATTTAATTTAATTTAAAATTATTTATTATATCGTCACCATAAAAATCTTCTAAGCTGATGTATTTTCTCCTCCTTATTAGAGTAAATTTTAGTAGATTGTTCAATAGATATTCCCACCCAAATAATGCAATAAATATTATTTTTAAAGTCTTAGAAACCAAAAGAGAATTATAATAATATTTACTGTTATATTCCTTAGTTTCCCAAATAATGAATGTCCTTCTTGGGTTATGGTTTCTCAATAATTATAACTTTTCCTGAATTAACTATTCATAAGCATTATTTATTATATTCATGCAATAAATCGACTGATATATACATATATAGATAATTATATTATATATTGCTGATTATACTTCAAAATATCTATTCAGTAATTTTTTATTAATATTACAATATATTATTGTATTAATGAAAAAATTTTATCTCGTGATAAATAAGTTATATAATAATACTTATAAATATATTCATAATTTTCAAATGTGTCAACCTTTTAAATAGGTTTTTTTTTTAATTTTTAATTCTTTATACTTTTTCTTTTAAACAACTATTCTGACTTATTTTATATTATTTTTTGGTACCTGGCAGAGTACTTGATGAAATCTCAAGATAAGAGTTTGCATGTTTAAGAGAAAATACCTATTGATTAAAAGATTATAGACATTTATTTTTGCGGTGATCATTTAATATATTATTTACTTGCTTATTGAAATAGAAATATAGTACTAGTAATATTTTATATTTCAGTTACATGCCAACCGGCCTCTTTATAAATGTGAACAGTGTAATACGGAATTCCGACATTCAAAATCTCTTACTGTCCATCTTCAACGACACGCAGCTACCACTTTATTGCCTTGTCCGTACCCTGATTGCAATCGAAGTTTCCTTGTAACTAAGGATCTCAAAAGCCATATTAAGGATCACACTAGACGATTTGAATGCCTGGAATGTGGAAAAGTTTTTAGAAAAAAGGCAAATCTTGCCCAACACGAACGGAGTGCTCATAGACCTCCAGACGCAACGGGGGACGATTGGAAGCCACACAAGTGCCATCTCTGCCCAAAAAGTTTCACTCAACGGTCTAAACTCACAGCACATATTCGCACCCATCTTGGGGTAATATATAAATCATTTTATTTTAGATAATACTTCCAAGCAAGAGGGATATTATATGATACAATTATACTATTTTTTATTTAATAAAAAATCTTGAGGGATTGAGTTTTTTGTTCATGAATGAATAGATCACTTATGAGGTGAAGAGAAATAGGCGGAGGCAGCCAAATAAAAGTCTCTCTAGTCCCTTCTAAATACAGTCATTTACATTCAAGCACAAATCACTTATGCTTTTATAACTATAATAATACTTATGAGGATTGGAGGAAATAACCGCTGTTTCAGTCCACTAAAACCAACATTTCATGCAGATATTTCGAATCACCTAGGCATTTACTATTCATGTTTTTTTTTTTTTATGATCTAATATTGTTTTATTTAATAAAATATAAATAGAGACATTCAAACTACAAAATGGCATCGATAAAGCATCTTTGGTCTTTTAGTAGAACACCATCTTGACAAAGAAAAATGGTCCTTATGTCACTATTAATAATAATAATAATTTTTCGTTTTCTAAAAATTTTTCCTAAGAAATGGGATGGATTCATAACATCACTAACAAAACATTCTTTTATTCCTTAGTTCACGTTTAATGTTATGACATTTTGGCATTATTCGTGGTTTATTTTATTAATTAATAAATAAAAAATATTATGAATATACAATAATACAACGTTTTGACTTCTATTTCTGCAGCCTTCATCAGGTAGATGCATTCACTTTGACAATTAAACACGTAAATTATTTAAGTCAAAGTGAACCCCGGCCGAAACATTGTATTACTGTATATTAATTACTAAAATAAACCATGATTAATACCAAAATGTCTTTTATTTATAATCTTTTATTCCATCCCCTTAACCATAAACCTATCGACACTTTATTTATACCTATTCTTACAAGCAGTCAAATGACCGCTCGTGGTAGGCAAGACAGGCTATGGAATTTTTTCAGAAAGTAAACATGAAGAAAAGTTAAATATTGAAAAATGGGTTGAATGTATACTATAAGAAAAGTTACTAAGTTAAAAGGTGGTACAGTAATGTTGTATACAGGAAATTCTAAACGAAATTTCAAAAAAGGTCATTTGGCTGCGCGTGGTTGGTTTAGAGTTAATACATACTCTTCATTCAATTTGACATTTTTTTTTAAATATTTAATCCATTTTTATTAAATTAACATCTTTTAATAAGATGGATATAAGATAATAATTAGTCATATAAGATTTTAAAATACTAAGCTATCATTTCGTGTTTACAAACAAATGGATTAATTCTCTCCAATCGAACATGATTAAACAAGAAAAATATCTCGCCTTAAGACTTAAATAATATATTTATTTATATATTTAAGATAATTTTTCATTTGTTATCTCTAATAAATATATAAATATTATAATTAAAACGCCGGACAATGAACTTTACTTGTTTATAAAATTAAAAAAGCTTTATTTGATTAATTAATTTATTCATGGACATTTTTCCATTAAAAAAAAAAATATGTTTATTATGGTGCGAAGTTGATAGATATACTTCCTGACTTGATCAAAAATACACAAAACCCCTTTATCCCTTAAGATTTATAATCTTAGAAAAAATATATAATATGCTAAAATCTCATAGTAAGTTAGAACTTAATTTTAATGAAAAAATGTTTAATTTAAAAACTTTTTACTACTCATCAAAAAATTCTTTCCACCCCAAAAAAATCCTGCAATATAGAAACATATTAAACCACCTCTTTCAAATTTAAATAAATATTAGTAATATATGGGTTATATATTAATTTAGACTATATTTTATTTCAAACAAAAAGTAAATATAATATTTTTTTGCCTCACACCCTTCGAGCAGAGATATCAAAGGGGGTAACGTCAGGGAGAGGATCTGCTTCAGCTGATTAATAAATAAAATTTGATGATTCATTTATTAAATGAAATATCAAAGAAATTCCACAACAAATTTCTAATTATCCTTGAATATTTATTATTTATATAAAAAATTTTTTTTAAATATTAAAATCCCGCAAAATGCGAGCATGTTGCGCGGTATTTATTATTCAAAAAGTAGGTCTCTAAGTGAAAAACTCTTAAAATAAAATTTGAATAATGTTTCTTAAAATGAGTAAAATGACCTAGATTTATTGATTGAATACCTCCTGACTTAACTGATTTAGACTCATTAGAAAGAGAATAAAGTTAGTATGAAATTTTCATTATCACTTTAATTTTTTTCATTACTTACCTCTCATTATTTATCATTTAGCATTATTTTCTAATTTAATTATTTTTTTATGTATAAATTTGCTAATTTTTCGTTATCCTTTTCTTTTAGCAAAATTCAGCTGCGGTGGCGGCCTCTTGCGACACCGGTGACCGCACCATCCTGGAGCAACATCGTTTAAATGCTCAGGTGGCAGCCGACGGAGGCGGCGGCACAACAACCGGCGAGAATGTTGCCGGGGGCACTGTAACTGTTACACAACGTCCACATGTTTGTCCCGTTTGTGGAAAATCATTTTCATCCAAGAATTATCTTAAGGCTCATGAAACCACTCATCATGGGAAACCACCAGCGCCAACGATGGATTGCCCGCATTGCCATAAGAAATTTAGACATAAAATATCCTTTAATCATCATTTGTAAGTAAAATAGTTATTTATTAAAATTTTATTTTTAATCTTTTTTTTGGAAGTGTAAGACCAATCGCAATCAATTCCCCGCATCCGAATTAGTAAATAGACCAAATTTCATCAAAATCATTAGATAATGAAAATTTCCTCGGTACGGTCATTGAACGAATTTTCCCAAAAATTAGATCAAGCACAATCAATTGCTCGCACCCAAAATAGTAAATACAGTAAATTTTGTTAAAATCATTTGAACCGTTTTCGAGAAAAAATTTACATATATATATGTTATACATAGTGAATGTAAGGTAATGCATGCACAATTCATACATTCTTTATTTGTCAAATAAATATATTACTCGAGACATCCGGATACTTAGTGCAGTATGATTGACCTTCACCTTGAGTACTCCTATGTTATAAATGTATATATCTATATAATCAGCATCTCTATTTAATTATTATATATATACGAACCCCAACCCTACAATAAATATACCACATGGTGGCAGGGGCGGAGGCTGGTTGGCGATTTCAGCTTAAGTGGCAATGTTTCGACGAGGGTGGTAACAACCTGTAAAAATGGCACACTCTAATTCCTCACAGGTATTAAGACCCTTGGATTTGACTTTGCTGCTGAATGGGAGAGATAAAATATGCTTCCATTTATTTATTCAAGCATACTGCCCCGAGGACATAAGTGAACACAAAAAGTGGCCATTTCAATCTTTCGAATTGAAAATCAAATAACGTAAAACTAAAAAAAGTAATTAAAGCATTCAATGATTATTTTTTACCAACTAAAAACATCACATATTAATGCTGTTTTTCAACCGGAAGCAGAAGCTCAATGCATCGTTCCAATATTTTATGGCAACATTGAAGAATCTGAGCCAGTCATGTGAGTTTGGGGCAATCCGCGAAAGTCTAGTAAAGGACATTTGTATTTGTGATATTATAGACCCTGAATTAAAAGAAAGCCTATTAAAAATAAAAGACCTAAATATAGATAGAGCTCTACAATTGTGCCGTATTAAAGTGCCCCAGCATTACAAACTGAACCAAGTCCATCTGTTGATTCGATTAAAAAGAAAGACTCGAAATTTAAAAGGGGTAACGTTAAAAATACAAAAACGTCTTCCGACTGTGATAAAAATATGCCTAAATATAAAAAATTAGCGACTAAATGCAACAAATGTGGATACAATCACAAATACAAACAATGCCTCGCGTAAGAGAAAAGTTATGGTCAGCTAAATCATTGCTTTACAAACCTATGCAGAAATAAAAAAATCCTGGGGGCGCGTCTTCTAGTGATGAAGAGGATGATGAAGTATACATCGACTCCTTAGAGGCAAACGAACGGGACCTGAGCTGGAATGTCAAATTAAGTATAAACAACAAAAATTTTCCTTTCAAAATAGACTCAGATGCTGATTGTAACATTCTTTCATATAAAGTTTGCATGTTGCGATATTATTTTTAACAATATATATGGTGTCTAAGATAAAACCGGCCCCAGTCTAGTGACAAACATTACGATTAATATATAATGTATTAATCACAATGTGCGAGATGATTGTGTTTAATTAGTCATCATTCTCAATGAAGTCCATCTATTCGAGACGGACTAGAAGGCAAAATTAAAAATAAAAGAAAATATTAATACTATTAATTAAAAATTTATTTATTCAATTAGAAAAATCATCCTATTTACTTTCACATTGAAATAAAATGAATTTTTTTTGTAGAAAAGCTCATGCTGGCCAATACAGGTATACATGCAGTACTTGCGGGAAAAAATTTGTTAAGAAAAGTCACTTTGATGAACATTCAAGATCTCATGGTACCGAGCGACCATTTCAGTGCCCAACATGTGGAAAAGCCTTTAAGGTATTTATTTTTTCTATTTTTCTATTTATAAAAAATAAATTTTATAGTATTTTATATAAATAATATTTTTTTTCTAAAGGATAAACGTCATTGCCGAGAACATGGTCGTAGAATGCATCCCACTGAATATAGTTTGGCAAGTCTTTTTGCTTCAATTACTTCAGAAGATGCAAGAATAGCTGACATGTTATGCACTGAACAACAACAGCAACAGCAGCAACAACAACAGCAGCAACAACCACAGCAACAGCAACAGCAACAATTAGTAGCTCCCTCAACTGCATCTTCGTCTTCGGCGTCAACCATAACAACAGCCCAACCTCAACCTGCTGCATCAGCAACTATATTTCCCGGTATGCCAGGTTTAGCTGCTTTAGAACCTATGCTTCAAGAAATACATCCCAGTGGGGGTGGATTTGCTTCTCATGCCATGGTTGCAGCTGCATCGGTAGTCACAACACCTGGTGGCCATACAGTGCATGCATTTCAAGCGGTCCAGGCAGCGCATGCAGCTCACGCGGCTGCACTGGCACATGCGGCTGCTGCAGCTGCTGCATCTGTGGCTTCACAATCTGGAACTTCAACTCAAACGGTTTCCTCAACTAGAACGTCGACAGAAGGGCAACAAACACAAATAGAACCGAGCCAAATTAAAAGAGAAGCTGGAGATACTGGAAGTAGTGGTGGAGGAGGTGGCGATCAGCAGCCAACCCCTCAACTAGCTCTATTATAGGCTTTATTTTCAAGACAAATCAAATAGATTTTTATATTCCTTATATTTTATTTCAGTTTATATATATAAATATTATATATAAAAATATCTATTTTTTTTAGATAATCCTTTAAATTCAGTCCATATGGTCTTAAAATGTCCGATTAGAAGAATGTAATTCCTCGGAAGAATAAAATGGTCTGAAAAATGTTTTATAAGAATTCTCTTAAAGGGAAATGAAGCTCTATTTGGAGTTTGGGAAAAACTTAAAGGACGCTTAATACAATTTGAAATAATCAAATTGTATGATTTTTTTTATTTATAATAATTAGCATATTATCAAAACTTCGTATGCTTGAAGCATTCGCTGTTAAATATCTTTACAATTTATATATTAAGACTTGTTTTTTTTTCCATTATAGAAATATAAATTAGGTTAAAGAAAAAAAAAAAAAACTTTTTATAAGAATATAAGATTAAGTACCAAGAAAACTTCCTAAGCTTAGAAATTAAGATATAGCTTCAAAATTCACGGAATAATTTAGGCTCTTAATTTTCTCTAGAGCCAAAATATTACTGATAGAACCAAAATACTTTAATATTTCTGTCAGTATTTATTATTTAATATTTAATTTTTAATTGAATCTGGAACTCCTCAATTATAATATTTTATTTATTATTTATTTTTCATTTATCATTCATTAATATAATTGTTTTTTACTTTTCTGACAATATATATATATGTATGTATATATATATATTAATTTTTTATCTATCAAAACATAATGAAATCTTTGACTTTTTAGGCATCTGCCTTGACTTTAAATTTTCAAGTTATCTCAAATAAATATGGTACTCTGCATATTGTGCAAGTTAATCAGATTCTAATGACCGTTTATATTACTCTTAAAATCATATACTATATTGTCACTGCGCCTACATCTATATACACTTTTTTATTTTTTGCTTTGAAAGGAAATGATATAATTTCTGTTTTCTACGTTTTTTGAAACTGAGTTTAATAAATAGAAGCGAATATGTTCAAGTGGTACTAATTATATATATATACCTGTTAGGGATGAGAAATGACACCATTATCTCGGACTCATCACATCGAATTATTTTTATTTTATGTCCTTCGCTTTTTCTTTATGGTTTTTTATCTTCAGAAAAATTCACAAAGAAGCGGATTTTGTATGCGCAGCGACTATATATATTTGCGTATAAGTCGATTTCTTATGAAGATCTTCAAATAATTAATTTATACGTATTTCTAACTTTGGTTTTTAAGAGGCCGATATAGGAAATATTCACTCTGAAATATTTAGAGCGACAAATTGTTCGTTAACAATTACTATTTTCAGCTTCACTCGTCTATAAGTCCATTCTACATTTTAAAAAATCTTGCAGAGTAGTTTTATTAATTTAGTAAATAGTTGTAAAATCATTTATTGATTTCATTCTCCCATTTAATATAACATTTACTACCATTTAAACCAAGGACGTCATTTAGAGATAATGACACCCTCCTCACAAGATTTGAATTTTCCACTAAAAAATCTCTTTAATTTAAGATTTGGCCTTTTCGGCTATTTAGTCCGTAGTTTTCCCTTGACTCTCTAATCCCCTTTTATAAAGAAAAGCTTTTTCTAAAAAGTGTTGGAAATTGCACTACCGGAAATATTTTGTTTGATTCCACATAAAATGAATCGAATAACCACATCCGTGATACACACACACTTTGATGTTAATATAATTCACAAACCTATGTTCAGATTTCATAATACAACCAGCTAGATTTCAAATAGCCTAAATGTTGTAAAAGAAGTCTATTATCTATTACTAACTAGAATCTTATTTCAAAAAATTATTTAAATTATGGGGATGGTATCAGCCACAACTCTGTTAGTATTTAAATTATTATATTAATTACTAGTTAATTGAAATAAACTTGGATGTATAACGGTTATTGTATAATTGATAACTTTTTTGTTTAATGTCTAATGCCAAAAACATGAACTGTAGGTCATGGGGAATGTGACTCTGAATCATTTCATGTGGAATTAGAGACTTTTGTCCCTTTTTTTTTACCATTTACATTTAAATATGAAAATTTAAAATTTCTTTATATTTATTCTCTATGTAAAGTTCCAGATTTTCTCAAACTAACCCAATTTTGGAATTTAATTTAATACTAATATTTAATTATTTTGAAATTTTGTATTCTATATATAATGTTTTCTATTTATATTATATGAGGTCTTTATTAAATGCCATATATTGTCCTTTTTGTTAAGAATATTTAGACTTTTAGACAGAAAAGTTAACATTATATCCCATCACTATAAATAAACACCTGTAAATATTTTACATATGTTTAAATCCATTTTCGGGCATATTTTGTTTTGATAAAGGTTTTCAAGTTATAAAGAAATATTTCGAAAATAATATAAAAATGTTTATTTACAGTTGATCACAAATTTCTTTGCAGAGGGTAATATTTCTTTTATTTGAGAAATAATATGATAATTAATCTTATACTGATTTTTCTGCAAATATTTATTCATAATTCTTTGAGATATATAAATATATATATATATATTATCTGATTGAAGAACAATCTATTTCTATTTTCTAAAAGATTAAATACTTATTGAAAAGGATAATATTTTACCAGGTTTGTGTTAATAAATTATTATTTAGATAGATGTTCATTGTAATAATTAGACCTCACCATTTTTGTTATTTGAATAATTACATAATAGTAAATATAAAATAAAACAAGAATATAAGTTTTTATAAAATATAGTTTTTTATATGTTGTGTTTTTTTACAATAATCTTGTTTTTCGAAATTATAAATGCTTAAAGAGAGATTTCAAAGATTAATTAAATAAAATTTACCTATACATAAAAGTGTATTTTATTTTACAATGAAATTCATTCTAACTTCAGGAAAACTTTTCTATTAACTTCTTTTAGGAAATAGTAGAATTATACGAATTTAATTTATTATTATAAATTGAAAACAAAATTTTCCGATTTAAGACTGATAAGAAAATTCTTAATTATCAAAAATAAATAAATTCATTGTGTCCTATTTAAAAACACTTAAAAAATTAAAAAAGAAATTATTAGAAAAATGGAAAGACAAAGCTTACAAAAGTAACTATTTTTAAAAATGTCAATTATGAAATTCCCCCCTCTGGACCAATTTTTTTATAATTCATTAGAATTTTGTCAAAATGCTTATTATTTTTTTTTTTAATTCTCAAATATTTTAAGTTTGACTTACTTTACATCTTAAAATGCAATGTACGTGTATAATAAATTAAAATGAATAAATTTATTATACATGTATAAAACAAAATTGAAGAAAACTAAAAAAATATATATACATGTATCTTTTAGAACTAATTCAATATACATATATAAGTAAATTTTATTCCATTAAATTTTTTAATCTTGAAAATAACGATACTTTAAAATTTTCACAAATAATTTTCTTTACCTATAAGAAGAAAGTTTTTTGTAATAAAATTGGAGAAAGTAGTAAAAAAATAATCCTATCCTCTCCTCTACTATATTTGCATATAAAATGTCTACCCTCAAGCGTAACTATATGAAGGCTAGGAGTGTTTACTTCCAAAATTATCTATAAAAAAACATTTTTTTACAGTAAATATAGAAATCTGGATCTCTGATCCACTCCAGCTCCCGTTACGCCTCTGCATATGTATGAATTCTGGGGTTGGCACGCTACTAGTTAAGCCTATTCTATGAAAAAATTTCATTGAAATAAAAAAATCTAGACTTAGGTCCCGGGAGCTTCCTTATAGGATTTCCGGTTTTTTAGGGGCATCTCTGGAATCTTTCAAATTTTAATTTATTTGTCCTATCTTTCTAAGGGTCTAAATCAAAGATAAACGTTCTAGACACCAAGATTCTCTATTGTTCAAGGTCCGCCTGCCCCATCTCTACTTACGCCGATGGTAGAAGAGAAGAATGGGAAATGTTTCTTAAAGTCGACAAATTTTATTTTAGTTATTAAATCTATTTTATTTGTTGACCTCCTCTCGAACTTAAATTGTATTACCAACACCGATAGGTCAAATAATTTTGAAAAAAATTTTTTTTCGGAATCTGAGCCATTTAGACTCTGTCCTTATTTATTTATATTAATTGGTAGCCAATATAATATAAATAAATTTTTGTCGCTCAGATTGTGAAACGAACCACTGAACTTAGGAACATGAATAAAGACCTCTACCTCTGCACCAAAGGACAAGTTAGATCAAATAATATTCATTCAAAATCATTTGGATTGTTACGATATATTTACGTTCACCAACGCTTTCGGATAGTTACCTAGTTTGGTGCAGAGGATTAAAAACCCCCGCCTAATCTGATAGGATGGAAGCCAGCCAATCAGAATCCTTTACTTTGACTGTTGCCAACAACTACTGCTTCAGTAGAGGATCTCTTTTTCAATGTGTTCTGTGATTATCAAGCAACGCCTAATTTTCATCCTCCTTCCTTTTCTTAGCACCTCTCCAGGTACACCATTATTTAATTATTATCAAAATAAATAACAAAGATTTGTAATTCTTCTGGTTATAAATTGTTTTTAAATAGTTTTATAGGGTAGAAATGATGAACAACATGCCATGCTAAAAATTCCAAATAAAACGTGCGGTATTGTTTTTATAGCAAAATGACTATATTTAATTTATTTTAATATATTTTCATAAATACTTAAAACCATTTAATTTAAAATTGAGAGCATCTATGATTATCTGCAAATCCATTAATTAATGTTTTTTTTCCAATATTTATTTACTTTTTCCATTTTCCACTTATCAACTTTAATGGATTTCGTTCCAAAAAACTCTCAACATAATAACTTCTGCCAATCACAAGGACGCTTTCCGTGAATTTCTCATTTCGATCCCTATAAGAAAGAGAGAGAAAGTACTTTTAACTCCTCCTCCGAGAGCAGCCCCAGTATAAAATAAATATTAACTTTTTTTTTAAATCTAAACTAAACCTATATAATTAAGAGGAGAAATAAAAATAAATAACTATTTGTTAAAAATAAAATTTATCAGAATAAATTAGCTTTCTCTTTTTATCACTCATCATGGTTCTTTCGATTTTTCTTCTCTTTTCACTCTTCCCTACCCTCTCACTCTCTTTCTGTCATCTCTCTCTTCCAAACAAGTATAGTTTTTAAATTTTATATTTACTCAATGGTTTTCAACGTCATATTTTTTAAAAATCTTTCGGTATCTAAAGCAATTTAGACACGTCCTTATTAATTTATATTCCTTTGTAGCCAATATAATATAAATAAATTTTTGTCCCTCAGGGAAGCGGGAAGCGCACTCCTGACCTCTACCTCTGCATCAAGGGAAAGGGCAACGTCATAATTTATCAATATTAAAACTATAATTCAATTAATGAATATTTAAATTTATAAACATGAGCCATCACATATATGAACAGATATATAAACAATAATAAATAATTGTTTTTTTTTTTTGTCTTTTCGGTATCTGGGGCCATATAGACTATAAATGATACATATATTTTGTTATGATACGAATTTTCCAGGCATATTTATTTAAACCAATTGGTATCCAAATGATTTTAAAATTTTCATCGGATTGCCTGGGGTCCGTACCCAACCCAAGCGATGTCCTTGACTTTGAAGGTTATCAAATAGTAACAAAGTCAATCAATATCTTTAACCTTTCGGCCACTGGATGGGGGAAAATAATTGTTAATTAATTATAATAATAATTTTATTCAAATACCCCCATTTTCAGGACCACTATGTGACATTTTAATAAACTTGCGTTCCTTCAGATGATAATAATTAATATGAGAAGCGAGAAACCACCGGATTCAATAGCTCCTCTCAAAGTAATAAGATCTCACAAAAATTGTGGTCCTGAATATTTGCAAATAAACTGAAGGGAATAGAGGAGACGAATCTTTTAACCAGTTATTTTACTATCACTTCGTATTACGATTAAAAGCCCCCGAGACTACTTTCTCCAAAGTACCCAGAAATTGTTTCTAGGAAGCCAACCAAATATCTGGTCATTTCGAGGGAAAAAGGTGAAAGGACATCAATTTTCTGCAAGAAATACTCCGACAACTGTGTAAACTTTATCATTTCAGAGGGCCTATGGGCTTTTTTTGGATACATTCCTGGCCCAGTCCGTTTAATTGGTAATTAACCCTGGATAAAATCATTTATTGATTTATTTACTAAAATTAACTTTTTCTGTTTTTATAAATAATTTTTTCTTAAATATTTATTATTATTTTTTTAAATTTATATTTTAAATAAAAAATATTTGTTTTTTGAAGAGAGATAAATAAATAAATGTACATTAGAAATTTGATAAAAAAAATTATCATAAGTAAAATAACATTTAAAAAAAGCACAAAATTTAATTTTTGGTTAGCCTCGCTAGATGGTGTTAGCTGTCAAGATCATTCATATCAAAAGAAAGAACGAGAGAGATAGAATG
>JAAAKE020114306.1:0-16252 GCA_010014785.2 Anisolabis maritima
TAATTATCAATATAAAAAAAATTACTTGAAGTTTGATTAGAAATACGAAAAGACTTTTTCGACTACCCTATATTTTGGTTGTATGGTATATTTAGTCACTCCAGTTTATTTTTTGTTTTTTTTATATCTCATAATTGAATAACTAGATATTCATTATGGTTCCGGCACAAAATCCGGGCATTTTTCAGGCCAGAAATACATTGATTAATTAATAGCTAATTATATATATTTACATATTTAATATTTATTTTATTTATTTATTGAATTCAAGACATGAGGCGCGTATTTTATATTTACACTCAATAATGAATTATTTCTAAATGTGTTGATGAATGTCGATACATCAATAATAAACTCACACATTTGGAAATTTTTTTTGTTTCAGTGACTTGCTGCCTCTTATCATACCACTTATTTAAACAATCAGCCAGTTCATTGGGAAAGAAGAGAGGGAGAAAGAAGGAATTTCAACAACCCTGAGGTATTGAGAAAGGGTTGATACCAATTAATATGACCCGACGACCCGTTTGAGGAGAGCTAGAGAAGTAGGGAGGAGCTGGAGAGAAGAGAAGACGTGTGTGTCTCTCGATTATCCAGGTTAGTAGGCAGGTGGCAGTGGTTGGAGTTGGAGCAGCTCACCTCACAGTCTCACTATCTCAGAGTCCACAGAGTCCTCTTCACCATTCATTGATTCGAAGAGAAAGAGAAAAATAAGGAAGGCTTTTTTGCCTGTGTGCCGGTGTGGAGAGATGCTGTTGAGTACATCAGACCGATAGTGCACCATGCTCACCCTACACTCACACACCAAGGTAAGATCTCAACATCTCATTCTCATATGACCAAATTTCGTACATCTACCCTTAAATTAAAAATCTAAAATTTACTTTTCAAAAATCTTTTTAGATCTTTTTAGATTTTAAAAATGGCCCTTTTTTATTCAGATTAATGTGATTTTTTTTCTCTTTCTAAGATAATTCAGATATTAACGATATTATATTGGAAGCTAATTAATTTTGAATAATCAATTTGATCTATCATGGTAGGGGCTGGTATTAAGTTTATTTGAATTCTTAAATAGGAGGGATTAATTATCGTATATTTTTTATAAAAATACCATGCCTTCGGAACCGGTCGTTCCCAAATTCAACCTTTCTATTAGGAATTTCATAGATCACTCCTCCCCCTTAAAAGGTTACAAATGTCCTGGTAGCTCTTTTATAATCCAAATTCAGTTTCCATCCAGACCGTTAAAATTAATTTAAATTATTCATTTTTAGCTATTAATGTCATATGGCCACTGCTGCCGAAAGACTAAAAATTAATAGATTCTGGTTATTAAAAAAAAATATATTAAAACTACAAATTTATAAAATTACTAATTTAAAACTTAAATTTTTTTTTACTAATTTTTTGTTTCCTTTTGTAAAAAAAAATTTAAGAATCCTGTTTAATCTATACAACCCCCCTCCTCTCACTATTATTCATATAAATGAATAATTATTGTATGCAAAAATACAAAATTAATTATAATTTACATTTAAAAAAGATCATGTTTAAAATTTGCTAAATTAAAATTTAAAAAGTGTGTCCCGCCCTGTTTAAACTCGCCTAAAGGCAAATCGGTTTAAAAGAGAGAGACGAATAAGAGGAATTTAAAATGGAAATCGTAGCTCCTTCAAGATAGTTTAGGTAAATTATTTTCACATCTATTCTGATAGGTTAAACCTTCCAAAAAGTTTAAATAATCTAACATTAAAAATAATTAAGAAAAATAATAATTATTCATATGAATATCCTTCGAGATTGATTTTTTTAGGGAAGCTTATTAACTTACTATAATTTCTTAAGCACAAAAAATTGCTAGAATCTAGGGAAAATAAAGCTTGTTTTTCACCATTAATATTAGCATTAAAATTTCGAGATGTAGGCCTTAAGAAAAAAATCATAGCTAGATTCAAATTATCTCTCTTTCTCTCTCTCTGTATTTTTTTTTACTAAATTGAGAAAACTCCCTTCCCCAACCCAAAAATTCCATAATGCCATTCGAAATTATAATATAAAATTAAAAAATTTACTACTCGGATATTAGAGAACTTCTGGGTTCGTGACCCAATTCAAAAATTATTTACTAACAAAAATAATAGTAGTTAATGGCAAATACGATTTTTTCGATGTCCTAAGAAGAGGAGGAAAACGAGAAAATTTTTTTTTTCAGCAGTAACAATTTCAAGGGGGCGAGAAACAAGGACGGAATATTTTTCATCGTCCTGACTCACTTTTCTGCAAAAATTTCAAATCCGAACAATTTCAAAATTTTCCCGCTTCGAAATTTAATTTTACTCTTTTTTTCCTTTTCTGATCCAATGAAGTTTATTAATGAAAATAAATAACTTTTTCAGTTAGAAGATTCTGGAATTTTATATATAAATATATTAAGTTCATATTAATATTAGTTCAGAACAATAAATAAACTTAATGTAAAATCAATAAATAATAATATTGCTAAAGTCACTATGCTATAAGAAGAAAAAAGTCACTAATAACTTATTGAAAATCGAAGTGGGACCTCCTACTATGGAACCATACGACTTTACTTTCCCATGTGTTCTTTTGTTTCTAATTATAAATTTTTATAGAGTAAGAGAGCCAATTAAAATTATCTCTTACAGATTATTGTCTTTTACTCTGTTAGTGCTAATTTTTTGAAAAGAGCAGCATTTGCTATTTTATTCGAATTATATTTAATTTTATTTTTCAAATCATTTTAAGTTATTATCATTATTGACTTATATGAGCAATAAAAGACTTCATATATATTTTAACGCCCAAATAAGTTGATAAGTGGGCAGATATAAGGGAGTATATAAATTCGTTTGTTTTTGCTTGCTGGAATGACCAACCCACTAATATAGATTTTTGATTTCTCGAGAGCACCTTAGATGTTCAGTTGTCAATTCGTATCGAGATTTAATATTTGTGCATGCTTGGTCCCCTCTAGAGAAGAGAGCAATTAATTGAAAATCCATTAGTTATTTGATCATTTGGGTTGCTTTTTTCCAGCAACGAACGAATTTATCCAGCCCATGTAATTATCACATTGTAGAGAAAACCCCCTTAACCTAAACTTCCCTAAGGATGGTTTTTCTTTTAAAAAATTACATTTAATTTTAATAATATATTAAACTATAATCAAATTTTGTTATTCGGAAAGTTATAAACAGACATTTTATTTATTAAAAATGTAATATTGAAGTGAAATTTATTTTTGATGAAAGCAAATTGGGTTTTGTTTTCGACCCCGTGAGATAGAGAGATGAGTATTGGTATCTGGCACAGGTAGTTACCAAAAGGTCAGTTGGGCATCTTTCGATTGAGCCTCTGACTCTTGACCTCAACAAGAATGAATCGTCAAAAGTAACGAGACAAGCAAACATAAAAGAAAAAATTTATTAGTAAACAATGAAATATTCCTTTTTTTATAAGGAAAACATCTGACGTCATACCTAAACCTTATTTGTATATCGCTTAATTCTTTTTATATTCCCAATTTCACTTCCTTTAAATCGAATAAAATCCATTAAAAATTTGAAATAATAATGAACAATGGAATAAATTAATTCCCCGAATGATTGACTTTTCGATCAAATAGCACGATTTGTTCAATAGTATTTTAATATAAATTTTTTTGTTTGTTTTTTTATAAAAATTTTATTTTCTTTACTTTAAGAGTTTAGAAACCTATATCGTCAATATCAGGGATGAGCAAAAATTGGATTTAAAATTGGAGGTAAATCCATTCTTCAATAAGACATTTTTCATTACACACCTTTGATTTTGTTTTAAAATTATTTTGAATTTTTTTAAGGTCTTTTTTGTAGATTTGTAAACATAATGCACCTATAATGATTAGTGGCCACATGCACCTAGGGAGAACAAGAGTGGGGACTTTTTACGACTCCGTCCTTATTTATTTATATTAATTATTATGAATTAAAATTATATATTTACACTTTTAGTCAATTTCAGCTACGGAGGGCATTTTAACTTTACATATACACTATATTGCTGTCGAATCGAAGGCTACCGGCTGACCTTCTACACTCTTGTCCCTCAGGGTCACCCAAAATTCAGCAGTGCTTGGCCTTGCTTAACTAGAACGATCTCGGTGGCTGTTCTTCTTCTCTCCGACCGAGCCCGCTCGCAATTAAAATTATATAGAAAATAGGCTATATTCTTTTACAATTAAAATGATTTATTTATTGATTTATGGAAGTATTAAAAAAACTAGCAGTTCAATGGCTCCACTTGAAGTTTTGGCCGATTTTATACATAATCTTCGAGACACAAGGTACCTAGCGTAAATATATAATTTCAGCCTCGAGCAACTCTTCGTTTTTGAGCAATTTTGTTCACACACACACACACAGAGAGCGAGACTCATTTTTTTAGACCCGGAACATGTATTTCTGTCTCTATCGAGTTTTTTTTGCAATAAGAGAAGGTAAAAATTGGGTATATGAGAGAGAAAACTCTTTGAAATTTTATTTAATCTCTGACTTTTTCACTTTTTTTTTAAATTTTAATTTTAAGTCATTTTCGGCTACTGAGGCCATTTTGACTCTAAATTTACAAATATAATTAAAGAAAAATCGGTATTGATTTTTTCCGACGACGTTCAGCATTCTTGTTTCTCGTAGGCCACCTATCTAAGGTTCAGAGAAGTGCCTTGCTTATTGAGACTGATCTCGGTGACTTCCTTTTCTCTCACACTGGCCGGCTTTTTTTTTATTAATTTATAGTCTCTTTTCGACTTTTGTGGCCATTAGACTTCACAAATATATATATATTAATTATATTCATTTATCGGTGGCTACCGGCGGTCGAATGACACCCTTTTCCTTGGGGCCACCCATCCAAGGTTCAGCGGTGATTGGCCTTGATTGGCATCAGTGATCTTGGTGGCTGTTCCTCTTCGCCTCGACCAGGGCCAGTTTTTTCTTTTATTTATTACTGTTTATTTAAATCATTTTTCTTGATAAAATAGGAACGAGGAATTTACAATAAATTTTGTGTGGTGAAAATTCTGATGACCTTATTTTCAACAAACTTGAAAAGCTCCTCTCTGTCTCTATATCTGTTCGCAATTTTTTTTCGAGTATTAAAATATTAAAATTTTGACTTCAGATTCGGCAGCATTAAAATGGAATACTAATGTGGAAAATTTTTTAAAATCGGTCCATGGCAAGCAACATGGTCAAAATGGCCGACGAAATTTTGAATTTTTACCAAATATCACAATTTATACGTTAGATACGGATACCAACATATAAATTCACACTAAAAACACTTAAATCCAGGAATTAAATCCTCGGAAAAAGAATTAGCAATCCGATCCTAGATCCTTTGGAAGAATATGGATTTCGATCCAAGATCCAAAATCCTTTTTGCTAGGAGGATTTCATTCCAAATCCAAAATCATAGATAGGATTGGATCTAGAGATTTAGATCCAAAATGATCGCGATCATGCCCATTCGTGGTCAATATATCGTTTAAATTATTAATGTGTGCAAGATAATTGTGTTTATTGGGCATAATTAGCGCCTTTGCGACTTGATCTTTCATTTTTGAAGTCATATGCTCACCAAAGCGGTCCTCTTTTTTAAATAATTTTTGATTAACTCTTATTTTATTTGAATTTATATTTAAAATAATTTCACTTGCTTTTACTTCCTCGCAAAGGTCATTTCTGCCTATCTTCCAGCACATACAATGTAAATGAGTAAATTGAGATGTAATTGTTCTAATTGTGGGTGAATATATGAATATAATAAATTACTATGTTCATAGTCCATTTTCTTCTTATTTTGAAAATAATTATATTGTTAGGAATTAATTCAAGGGAGAGGCTCCCAAATTTATCTCTCTTTCTACTTTTACTCAACTTATGTTAAAAAAAATCTTCTTGGCCTAATTTAAATTCTTGATTTCACTTTCTGTAATATTTATTAAATGAGTTTAGAGAATTTAATTTGCATTTTATATGTTTTATATATTCATTCAAAATTAAAATATATTAATAGTATTTCTTCATCCTCCCAAAAAAAGGAGTTAATTTAATTTATAATATTTTTTTCTCACTTTTTTGCCCGTCCTACTAATTTGCCATTCAAAGATCGTAAGTTTATACAGAATGAGAAAGTGAAAAAAGCCCTCTGAGACCCGGACCTCCTTAAATCAAGGAGCAAGAACTAGTTTAAGAGAAGTGAAGTGAGAACATGACTACAAATATTTTACATTCTTATTAAATATTTAAAAAATATACTAATAAAAGAACCACTGTGTTATTATAAGAAAAACATATTTATAAAAAAATTTTATACCGTATATAGATTTGTCAATATATTATAAAAGATTTCTTTGATTGGAGTCTCATTCTTGTTTTATTCTCATGATTCGGGATCGACATAATAAGTTATGCCTTTGAGAGGAAAAGGAAGTCTCTTCTCGCATAGCATGATGATGGGGGAGGGGGAGGGAAATCTTGCATAAAGGAAATAGAAGCCGATATCAATATGATGATTAATAGTTTAAAATATGCATTTTCATATAACCCGCTTTAATTATTATTATTTTCATAGCTATTTAATTGTCTCTAATGAGGGTACACTCACTGTTCGAAACGTTATGTTTATTTGTCCTTTGACTGCCCCTTTTTTTCTCATTTTATTCCATACAGTCATCATCATATATTCATTGATTCATTAATAATTTGCCAATAAATTTCCAGATCAAAAATGTTATGGCGGATGAGGTTGAAACAATTCTAATCTCCTAAATAATAAAATGATGCAAACTCCATTAATTATTAGGAATTTTATATATAATCATCCGGTAAGAGTTTAGAAGATATGATCAATAAAGTAAACCAAGCAAAACGACTTGATACATTATCTAATTTAAGAAATAATAACCAGAAATAGATGACGGAAGATATTTCTTCATAAGGGATGTGTGATATATGGAAATTATGCAAACGGGATAGAGATAGACTGGATTGAAATTGGCTGCAATATTAAAACAATAAAAAATTATGAAACTAGAGAGGTCGTTTATAATATCTTCACCATTAAATTATAAAACCCTCTGAACATAAACACCCATGTTGTGAGCCTTGAGACATTGGATCTATTGGAATATTTTTGTTGTTTATTTACTGTGTGAAAGCCCCTCCTCCATTGGAGTCAGAGCTCGTGTCATCCATTGCATTGCATTCCGATTTTTGAACAGAATGCATTACTTTCATTACCTTCGGAAAGTGAAAATGAAAAAGGGCTCTACATTGTATAGTTAGAAATTGAACAGCCCGAATCCTTCACTCTCCCCCCTCTCCCTCCCCCGCAATCATAAAAGACATAATATAGTGTACTCTGATAATAGCACAAATGAAACATTCTAATATGGGGAATGAAACATTCGTATAAATATATCATATTTCTTTTAGAGTGAGATGTAAGAAACGTCTCCTTTTTGGCTATTGACATCCAAGGGCTTCTTTTTTTGAATTATGCCTTCTTATTCCTTCATCAGTCTCCAACAGCAACTGACTACTAATTGACCTCTAAAAAAAATTAAACTAAATTGGCCGATTTTCTCAAAAAATATTATTGTACTGACTATGAACACATTTCGAACAAATTCAATTAAACAGATCTTTATAAAATTTTATTAAAGTAATTTTACCTCTTTCTGAATAGGTGACTTGTGAGAGGGAAATTGTTAATCTTCAATAAAGTTAATTGAATTTATTGGTTCTGTTTATTTTCTATAAACGGATCTGTACCAAAATAAGATAAAATTATTAATAAATTAAATGTCTAATTTCACAAAATTTTCAATGAAATTTGTTCTATACGTGCACCACAAACTGACATCATGCTAAAAACATTTTTATATTGTGGTAACAAAAGAAAGTAGCACTCTTGGGAATAATACTGGGATGAGTTCCTGTTTCCTTCCCAACGAGGAGACATTAATTGAATTTGAACCTAAATAATTTAACTTAATGCTGATTGAAATAAGAGACCTATAATTTTTCGACCCAATTTATTATAATAAAAATATTATATATTTTATATATATTATATAAAATTAGTGTCGTCTTATTTCAACCTGATTCTAACGGCCTTCCTCCAAGTCCTCAATTACCAAACTTATGCTTATTTGGAAATATCTCGAAAAGTCAAAATATAGCTATTTATTAATATATGAGTCCACTAGTAAATGAAATTTCAATTAGTATATATATATAAGATATACAAGATATAATTATTCCTTTTGTAGAAATATTTTTAACTAATTCCTTTTTCAGATCATCTTCGTCCTACTAATTACTATTATTTACGTATTTTTTACATTGCTTAAAGACTGATAACTTTTTACCTTGTACTAACACGATGTTTACAAATTGAAATAGTAAAAGAACATGAATAAAATTCAATTTGCCATATCTGTAAATTAAAAGCAGAAATGGCATGCTTCTGGCCTGATTGTCTTGGCACTTACTTGTTAGCACGGGAGAATTCTCTCGCCCTGGGACAATGGCCCTTTCTCTTGACCCAGAGACCATGGGAATAGGAGGCAACACGATTTATTCACCACAATACATCACTTGACTTACTCACTCATTCATTCGATGGATATTGTCATCTTAGATCCTTCTCGTCTGTCTGGGAACAAATCACAACAAATATGAAAGAAAAACTAACAAAAAAAAAAATTAACAAAAAAAATAAAAACTTTTTAAAATGAAATGAAATTGATGACCTTGGATTTTACTTTAAATTAATTAATAACTTAATTTCTTCGATCACGTGAAAGTGGAGTAGGGGGAAGGACAAGTGAGACTGTAATCCCCGAGAAGAAAAAATGACTGCTGAAAAAGTAAGATTTTTATTTTTTTTTAAATCTTTTCGGCATATCGGACCATAAACGCTTCACATATTTATTTATATCAATTGGTATCCACGTAATTTAAATAAATTTCCATCCGACGAAAAAAGTAACATAATATTTTGAAAAGAAGAAAATTCTATTTGTCCCCTCCCCAAAAAATCAATGATTAAACATAAAAATGAGCCTTTGCCAAAAATAATTTAAATTTTATAGAAAAAACATGAAAGAAAAGCCTTTCTTTTTATTTTATATTAATATGGCAGAAACCCCCTCTCAATTTTGCAACATTTATGGAGGATTTCATGCAACAAATGAGCCTGCCCTCCCATTCTCCCCTCTTCCTCAAATTGTCAGATTTTAGATTTTCCCTTCCCCCCCCCCCCAAAAAAAAAAAATTTTTTCAAGACTCGATTCTGTAATATGTAATATTAAAATTTCGATTCGTATAAAATAATTTAATTTAAAAATTTTTTTCTTTTTTAATCAATAGCAAATTTCACTCCTTATTTAAGGAAAGGGAAGGGACATGTTAAAATATCCCTTGGAGCCATTCATTTGATTTAATATCACTTAATACTTAATCACTTAATAATGATGGTTGTTGAGTAGATTAATTGTAAACCTCGTCCAATAGGTTCTAGTTACCAATGTTAACATTTAATTTCTTGAGGCGAGGTTGACTTAAATGAATTAATTTTAATATTTAATAAATAATAAATACAATAATTACTAACAAAACACAAGATCGAACAATGGCTGCTTATTTAATAATAGTCAGACCGGAGAAAGAGGATTGAATTTGACATTAAATGTTTTAACAAGGTTATAATTTACGAAACAATGTAAGAACGCGTTAATTGGGTGGCATGAATTTCAATTTTTCTAAATCAACAAATAAATATTCACTCTCTAATCATATAGGGTCTCTCCTTTATGAAATGAAAATTAGCAAATTATAGTGATTTTTCTATTCTTTTTTCAACTTAAAAGTAGAACATCTTTTGACACAGAATCCATTTTAAATTTTAGAAATAAATTTTTTCCATTATAAGAATAATCAAAACCTATTTTGAAAAATTGAAATTTTAAATTATAAATAAATTATTTTTGGTGCAAGAAAGAAGTTTTATCATTCCTTCTCCATTTGAAATTGCGAGAAACAAAACTATTTTTATTTTCTCTTATCTACATATATGTATATATGTTGTAATATATAGTATAGGAAAATATTATGATAGCAAAAAAAAAAAAATCGATATCGAAATTTCAACGGAAATACACATTTTGAGATCCCCCTGAAAATTGGTCTCCAAAAATGGTCTCTCTCTCTGAGTATGTGAACAAGATTTTTCAAAAACGAAAAGCTGCTCAAGGATTAAACTTTATATTTAAGTCACGTCGCTTGCTTGCACTTTGAAGTTTTTGAATAAAATCGCCCAACGCCCTACTTTATTGATGTATTTTTTTTTCCTATTTCTCAAAACACTCTAAAGATTTCCATTAAATTTCATCAAACTATTTATTTTTTATTAGATGATTTTGTAAATATGCCAACCCTTATCCTCCTCGAATTTGTTTGGGACTCACTAATTTAGGTTTTTTGATTTTCTCACAAATCATTCTAATAATAATGATTTTGATTAAATTAGCTGTACTTTTAATAAATTGGAAGAGCTTTAACAAGTTTTAATCATTTTATATCAAAAATAGTGTCTTCAAATTGATATTTTAAGAATCCCAAAGAAATAATAGAACAACTCTTTGCCATGGTAACAAAATATAAATATTTTTAATTCATACGTTTGATTATAAACAAGATTTTGCCAATTTAATTTTTTAATTTTTTCCTAAACAGATTCATTCAGGAGTTCACCTCTTCTGAGTTTGTGGATGGCGAGCTAAGGCACGCATTTTTTAGGCTCCTTATTCAAGGCTTAAATGGTTCTTAAAGGATGAGAGGTCGGCTTTCTGCTTTCCTTAGTCTATTCTCTCCTTAAATTAAAGTGCCGATCTCGTATAAGGATACGATAAGAGCATTAGAAGATATGCCCGTAGATCTCATAATTTTCATCACATAACTTTCTCTTACCTAAGCATATGATAAGCGGTTTTCACACCATATTTTTTTAAATATCTTGCCCCATGGACTCCAACAAAAATCGAGATCTACGGGCATATCTTCTAATGCTCTTATCGTATCCTTATACGAGATCGGCACTTTAATTTAAGGAGAGAATAGACTAAGGAAAGCAGAAAGCCGACCTCTCATCCTTTAAGAACCATTTAAGCCTTGAATAAGGAGCCTAAGAAATGCGTGCCTTAGCTCGCCATCCACAAACTCAGAAGAGGTGAACTCCTGAATGAATCTGTTGCCATATGTGGGTTTAATTATTTTATCGTTTATCGTGGTAACCTCTGATTCGAAATAGATGAAACATATGCATAATAGAAATAATGTCTTAAGATTTTACGTCCCTCAACCTAATGGAAAAGATAGAGGAGAAAATCAAAGAATATACAAAAATGGAAGAATGAATTTTTTTAGACCTTTCGGTATCCTCGCCATTGGCCTTGACTTTAACGGAAAAGGTTAGATATTAAGCCGCTCCCCTCCATTGAAAAATATTTTCACATATCCTATATTCATCATAATCATACAGAAGGATGTCCTAATCGAGGAGGGACTCTCTTAGCACTACACTATCCTATTTTTTTTTGAAGAGTGCATCCTCGAAGAGGAAACATCTTTTTAAGACCACAACAACTCTCTCTCTCTCCATTGCCTTGTGGTCGAAAAATATTTTCCTACCTGAATTCACACTATTTAATCGATTTTTTTTTTGCTATCGCAATACTTTTCTTATACTATATATAGGATATAGAGAAATAAAAAGATCCTAAAGTGCCTTCATAATGATTAGTCTTACATTATATATAAACTATATATGTTATCAGAGAAGGAAAGATAAATTAATTTTCTATGACATATTTAAAGAATTTCCTGATAGAAGGAGAGGAAATAGTATGGGTAAAACAAAATATCATAAAAATCTATCTTTAAAATTTATTTTTGTTTAGGCTTATTTCCTAACAATATAAAGGAGCACTAGAAAAAATTTTCTCTCTCCATCTAGATAGCCTGAAACAACTTTCTTTGTGAGAAATATACAAATTAGGGTAACAAGATTAAGTGAGTAAAAAATTTGAATTGAAAAATTTACGCAGAATCGATGCTCTAAAATAAATCGAAAGTGTCCTCCCCTAGACATTCTCGTATATATAAATAGTTCCGTTGTCGGAAATAAAGCAAATTTTTCTCTGATTTTGATATAATGTTCGTATACAACATTTTACTTCTCTCAGTGAAATAATATTTGAGTTACCACGATTTTCATGTAAAGCACCACTTCCGGTTGCCCGAAATGGTCCAAAAGTTGATAGAGATCAATGATTTTGCGGTCATGCACGTATGTTGAAACGTGTTAACGAACATTGTAAAATTGTATTTTCGGAACATCAAGAACAATCAAAATCTCTAGATCTATACGTATATGAAAAAGTAAAAATTACGAGCGAGTACAAGCGGATATATATTCGTAAAAAATTCTGGACCGGCTACGAGCGGGACCTTGAAAAAGGGGGCATGGGCGGAAAGGATCAAATAATCTTGGTCCGTGTAGGGCTTTACTTACTTAATATATAGATAATATTTTAAAATTATTTCCATAAACTAAGTGATTTAAAGTTCATCTTTAGTTTATTTTGTGAAGTAGGAAACGTATTATTTATATTTGTTTCTAAATAAAAAGCAACCAACCAACTCGTTTGAACTCGATTTCTATCTCGGTCGCGCGAAAAACTTACCAGAGAAATTCATTTGATAAAAATTAAGTCATTAATGATAATTAATTTTTTATATAATAGAAAAGAAAACAAAAATTCCTATTTTATAAAATTAATCAAAAAAAAACTTCTTTTTCATGAATGATTTCATCTCCCTATCTTTACTTCAGGCCATGCAACATCCCGGCATGTTTTTCTTTGTTATACCTGATACAGCAAGAAATTATTCAATATTAATAGAGACACATCAAACTCGTTAAGTCATAAACTTATTCAAATTTTTTGTTTATTGATTGGATTTCCAATATATCCCCGGATATTTTTGCTTTTTTTTTTATTAAATAACTTAACCTCCCTTTTAGAAATAAATGTCAAACTCTGATCGCAGCTTATGATTCTAACGTCATCTTGTCGTGACACTTAATAGCCAATCAGAAGGCTGTCATGGCAAACATTTTTTAAGATGATGAAACAAGAAGTATCGGGTACAATCTTGTTTGATCCTAGTGTCGGCTTTCTTTTTCTTGAACCGAGTTTATAGTTAATCATCAAGTTAGGAAGTTTGATCAATCGTTAATATTTTCAGAGATAGAGGAGTTTTTATTATAGAAGAGTCTGAACATTTGTTGCTCAGCCTGAATGTGGCAGTGAGAAAATGTGAATTCTTGTTTTAATTGTATTTCCATCCCCAATTTTCTCTATAAAATCTCTTCGTAAAAATAAAAATACGCACAGACCGACCTAGCTTAACAAGAATCCCTGCTAGCTATACAACCCAACCATCTGATTTGATTCTCCTTCATGGAGGTCAAGAACATAAACAATCAAGACCTTCAAACTTTCTTTTTCCTGAATTTTATTTAAATTAAGATAAAAAAACTCATTTTGTTAAAATATTCCTATCCCTATCTTCTAGTTTATATTGTTGGATTAGCATAAATAACATAAATAACCGAATAAAATTTTATGCTTAATTGGTAATTTCAATTTTTTAATGCACTCGAGGTATTATTTAAAATTTTTTTCCAAAAACTCTAACAGTCAGGGATTGATTGTCACAAAAAAACAGAAATTACAAAAAGTAAAATACTTAGAAAAATTTCAAAAGAAAATGGATGTTTGCTAAATCTGTTATATCTATCAAAATCGTAAAAATAATTATATTTCTATGATATTATTTACTTTAAATAAAAATCTAGTCTTTGTTTAATATTTTACTAAAGTTATATAGATAATACTCTTAAAACCTCTTGAATTAACTAAATAAACAGTCTTCATTGATAGTAAAATTACTTTCCCAATATTCGTTTCTATTATGACCACGAGGCCCGTCACGCCTTTTTGTAAAAACGTTTGCCCATAAACATAATGCTCTTAAATGAGCCTAAACATTGAAAGAAATTCTTTGAAACATTGACTTTCGTTTCAAGTCAACCAGTCAATACCCTTTAGCATTCAGATAAAATATCATGCAAAGTAATAGAAGAAAAATATATTCATCACATCAAAAAATAGAAAATCTTGAATAAAAGCAGCACCAATAAACTTAGGACAACAAAACTTCCCAAGACCAGCAGGAAGATGGTTTGATGTGACTACCAGAAAATGGCCTCATCTTATTATCTTGAAGAGTCAGATATTAATTTATCCAAATCAAGGTTCCTGTGTTCTATTTTTAGAAACCCTGACTATGTTAAATAATTCAAGATTAAATTAACACTTCTATTAATGTCATGTTATTTATATTTATGTTGGAAAACTTATCCCAACACAATAGGTTTTTTTTTTCTATATGTATTCACTGTTAAAATCAAAGAAATTAGTCATTTCCTACTTAAGTGGCTATTCATTATTTAACGTTCCTAGCGGATTTGTCTCTATCTACACTTGATCTTTTTTCTTCTTTGTAAAATTATCTATGCTAATCCATTATTCACATCTCTTATCAACCCAAAATATATATATATTTTTTTCTTCGGCATCTTGGGCCATATAGACATTTAAACGAATCATGTATATTCAATACTTATGATATCCAGGCATATTTATTTGGTATCCAAATGATATAAATAAATTTTCATCGGATTACCTGGGATCCAAACTTATTAATACTCCCTTGGCTTTTAAGATTATCAATATTGACATTGTCACTAACCTCTCGGCCACGGAGTGGGGGCAAAAATTTATATTTATTTAATTATAATAAAGATAATAACAACTTTTTAATTAATAATATAATAATCAAAATGACATTAACCTATATTCTTTTCTAGTTAAATGTTTCTAAAAATGATCTAAAAAGCCGCGCTTGAGTGGGGAATAAAGTCTTTAAATATAGGTTTTGTAAACTTATTTCAAATAATTTAAATAAAAAAATAACTTGAATAAACATGAATAGTAATACAAATTGTATTTTTTGTAGCGATAATTAGACCAGGGTATAAACAATTAACCGAAAGCTGGTTATCCGATTAATTTATCAAATTTTCTCTTAATTATCTCATTTAAAAGAATCAGTTCAAGTAAAGAAAAAAAAGTTAAAACAGAATTCCGAGTGGGTAAAAAACAAAAATTTTTTGGGAAGAGCTCAAACAAAATTTATTATTAGGTTAGTTTTTTGTGACTTATTGATTTTTAAACATAAAATATTTATTTAATTAATAGGCAAACCATTTTGCTCGGCACTCGGTATATTCAATAACTGAAATTCGGTCCGCTAACGAGGCATGGAGCTAAAAACTTGAAAATTCCTCTATATATATATATGTTCTGGAAGGTTTCCGCGGCTGGTTATATGTGGAATAATGTTTTCCTCCGTTGGATCGCGTTGATTGTTGAGATTGACTCGACGTTTCGGCTCTTCTTTTAGAGCCATTTTCAAGAGTGTTGGGTTAGGAGGTGATGGTAGTGGTGGTTTGTTTTCGGGGTCGCAATCTTGCTGGTTCCCTAATTTGGTGGGTGGGTGTCTCCCAGGTTTGGATTTCCCTCTGAGATCTAGGGCGGGTTTGGTTGGATGTTGTGCTGTTGGTGTTATGTTTGGGTTGACTTCGAGGCCTCAATCTGCCTGCTCCTCGAGTCAGAGGTTTTGTGGTTGTCTCCGAGGCTTTTATTTGCCTCTGGGTTCTAAGAAGTGGTTGGTTGGATGATGTGGTGTCGGTAAGTGTGTTAGTTGATTTGGCTCGATTCCGGGGTCTCAATCTGCCCTACTCCCTGGGTCGAGGTGTTACCTGGTCGCTCGTCGGAGCGCAAGAGGCCACCTCTCGATCGTGTTACTACCCTCGTAAGCTCTGTGGAAGGAGACACCCACCCACCAAATTATGGGACCAGCAAGATTGCGACCCCGAAATCAAACCACCACCACCATCACCTTCTAACCCAACACTCATGAAAATGGCTCTAAAAGAAGAGCCGAAACGTCGAGTCAATCTCAACAATCAACGCGGACCAACCCGGGAA
>JAAAKE020114317.1:0-13094 GCA_010014785.2 Anisolabis maritima
TTCATACTCACCAATATGATTAAATATTCTTATTGTTCTGGAGGAGATATGTTATTATGTTATTAATATATATAAAATTAAAATAAGATAGAGTGAGTGAGGTTAAGTGAATAATACTTAATAAACGCACCTTGTTTAATAATAGTCTGCTGACCAGGGTTAATTTGACCAGCTGATAAAGGTCTAGGAGGTCTTGCATGAACTTGTGTCAAAGTTTTAGGCGTAGAACTTTCAATCTGTAAACAACAAATAATAATTTATTTGTCAATTTAAATTAACTTCTCTCTTAAATATTAAATTAAAATTATTATTATGAATTTTAAAAGAAAATGAGAGATTTATTCGAATAATTTCTTTAAATATAAATTAAAATAAATTGAAAAGCCACAGTCCTATTTCTCAAAGGATTTAAATTTCAGACATTTGGAACAAGCCGTCTAGACGAAATGGTAGTTTAGTAACGTTATTTTATCTTTTTTCTAATAAAAATGCCTTTTAATATACTATCAGAAAAGATAAATAATAAAAAATCAAAACTAAACAAGAATTTTCTTAAGACTGATATATATTTATATCTAAAGCTTAATTAAGAAGGAATTTCATATCGTTTAACTGAATTTGCTCTACACTTGTCCACAGGCCGTCATTAAAAAAAAAAAACAGTCTATAAAAAAAAGGCAAAATTTTCTTGAAGGTTGCTAGTTTAAAAGCTTCTTTTCAAAGGAACAGATTGATATGGAATCTAGTTAAAAATTTCCCAATTTTCGATACAGCATTATTTCCAAAAAGCTAAAAGAATTTTGTTTATTTAGGTATTCCAGGATTCTAAAAATTTTTATTTTCTTCTTACCTATTGTATAGAATCAATCTATAAAGGATTCTAATCACCCTTCTATTGAATAATTAAATGTATAATATACATAAACACATAAGTTTCTATATATATTCGTTGTCATAGAACATGAAAATAAAATGCAATTTTTTTTAAATTAATTTATTGGAAATAAATCTAAAGTAGTGAATATACTGTGGAATATTTTATAAATACAAAGGTGAAAAGTCCCTAAGTAAAAGCATGTCCTCTCTTTTTTATTCTGTTTTTATAAAAATGCTTGTAAAAAAAATTTTTAGATGTTAGTATTATTATCATCCTTTTTAACTATTTATTGTTAATATTCAAATAAAGTACCAGAGTTTTATTAATTAAAAGGTAATATAAGAATGTTAAATAAAAAAAAAAGAAAATATTACATTAGAAGGCTTGGAGACATCAGATGTGGCTTTGAGTGATTTTGAAGCCAAATCCATTGAAGCTGAATGGAATCATCCACAGAATGAGATGAGTAGAAACCTGGAAATTTAATTTGAAATCAATTATTATTTGATAATAATAATAATAATAATAATAATAATATATAATGAGAAAGGAAATAAAAAAACAAACAAATTTAAGGAAACAGATGTCAAAATTTCAATTATTTGTGGATATAAAAAAACGATCATCAAATGTTTTTCAAAATGAGGAAATATTAAACAAATATTTAATTATAATCAATAATAAATGAAGATGATTAAAGTGAATTAATTGAAAGAGAAAAAAATTAATTTTGTCAGTTTTTAATTTATATTAATTTGTATTGTTATTTCTTTTAAGTAATATCAGAAATGTTACCTGATTAATAGTATTTGAATCTATAAATACATGAAGCATAAAAATAATATTTTTAAAGAAAATTTCTTACTGAAAGATTGAAAAATTTGAAGCTTGCGAAGAGTGCAACTCTAAAAGCTCAAAATTTGATGTAAGCGCAGCGATACGGATGAAAAGGAAACACTCAACTCCGCGAGCAACAAAAATAATCCCTCAATATTGAATTATTTTTACAATCTCTTATTTAAGTCATTAAACTTTTAACTTTGTCTTATCCTATCCAAAATAAAGATTCAATATTTTTAATGAAAAATATAATTTTTACAACTTTTTATTAAATAAAAAAATACATGTTTTTGGCGGAGAATTTGAAAATATTGATATTGTAGTTGTTGTGACGTCACAGCGCGCCATCTGACGCCATTACTATGCAACCTATTTGTTTTTTTTTTTTTTTTTTCTCTGGTTGTCAATTATTTACAGATATTTATAGATAAAAATAAAACTATTCATGAAGTCTAATAATTCTAAATTTTTTCATTCCTAAAAAGAAGGTGAGGTAGAGGTACATTTGATAGTCAATTTTTATTAAGTTTATTTTTATTTGTTTATAAATAATTATATTTTATTAAAAGTGAAACTTCAATTTGTGACTGCCAGAGCGGCAAAATTTAAAATCAGTTAGCAAAATAAAAATTCACTTAATCATACAAAATTTTTCGAAAAAAATATTGTTAAAGCAATTTATTTCATGTATATATATATAAGGGCTAAATATAAGCTTAATAAAATTAAATAAAAAAGAGGGGAGAGGCGGCAAATTTTTATTCATATGGTAGAGTATGTAGAGACTTTTTGACATATATATATATTTGAAGTCATTGAATTTGATCCAAAATAAATAATAAATAAATAAATTCCCTTTATTATCAAATATATAAATTAAAAATATTTATATATTGTTCTCAGGGAAGAGCTGTCCTTTTTTTACTATGGAATTCTTACAATCCTAAACTCCACACTATTTTGAGGTGGAAAATGATTAATACATCTTAAAGTTCATTCAATTTATTATATTTAGAGCCAATTTAATCAATATTAGTAGAGTGGATTAAGAGGACATAACAAACCTAAAAACGTTCAGAGTAAATAAAGTGGGCCCCAACAATTTTGGTGACAATAAGGATTAATAGATTGCAAAGATTAGCTAATAAATAATTGTTTTATGAATTTTAATTAAAATAATTAGAATGAATTTCCAGAAAATAGAAAAAACTAAAAATATCATCAGGAAGGAACTAGTAAAAAATAAAATTTCAGCCTCTCGCGTTTTTTGTTTTTGAGATATCTTGTTCACACACGATTTTTGTAAGAGCCATTTATTTATTTTGAAACCTCAAAAAGTGTTATTTCGTTGAAATCTCGACTTGCGATCACAATACTTTCTCAGTAGATATCACATACAGGCATACTTCGTTTAACGCTCAGGAGGCGTTCCTGGAAATTAATAGAGGCACTAATTGTACTAAATATGGGGTTCCGTTCCTTCTTCATTTTTGGGTTATTAGGGCAAATTTTAAGAATAAAAACAACTTTTGACAATATGTAATTTTTATAAAAATAATATGTATTCCATTTTAACAAGAAAATAAATTAAAATTCAATAAAAAAACATAATAAAAACTTGAAAAAAATTACATATAAAAACATAAATAGAAACATAAATAGAGTTTTTAATTCACTTGTTTTTGATTAAGTTAATTTCTTTGACGTTTTTCTATTTTCTTTCAATAATTCAAAGGTTTAAAACTCCCCCTTTCAAAGCTGGGATCATTTTAAAATGAATTTTGAATGTACCCAATGTTATGTTCTAAACATTTTTTGTCAGGACTTTTTCAGGAGGATCTGATGCGGAGTCTGTGATTTCTATTGGTATTTGCGTCAAACTATCAATAAGGTCCTCATTGGAGAGATCGCGTTGATCATTTTCAATTACTTCTTGCACATTTTCCTCGACAACTTCTTCAAATCCAATTTGATTAGCTATTTCAGTTATTTCAGTAACAATTCGTGGTACTTCATTAACTAATTCATCTTCAGGAGTTTTAATTACCAAGCAATTCCAATTAAGACAAGTTGATTTCAAAGGGATTTGAAAGGGAAGCTGTTGCAAAAACAGATTCCTTAATTTTATCCGAATTTTTGAGTATAGTTCTTATAGTTGACATATACAGCCAACTTCATACGAAAAGAAATATCAGATTGTCGTTCACCGTTTTCAAAACATCTTATAACATCCATTTCCAAATCCAACGTCAAGCTTTTTTGCAACACTGCTAAGAGGTACACCCATTCTTTTCTCAGCCATCTTTTAAAAAAATGAAATAGACTTTTTTAAATTAATATCTCGAATTAAAATAACCATTAACTTACTTTACAACCAATTAATATTGTTTGCTTGAATACAAACTTTAAATGAAATTTATCACGCTTTTACTTTTTATAAGGGAATTCCCCGGACTATAAATCAACTCTAGTCAATATTAAATTGTTTTTTTTTCTTAGAAATTTATTTTTTTTCCAAGGAAATTCTTTGACTTTAAAAAATTTCGATATAAAATTTGAAAAAATTGACCGATTTGAGCGAAACAGCGATAATCGAGGTATCGTTAAACGAGATATGCCTCGTATTGATAAGAGAAAGTAATACATGGTGCGAGGCAATACTAACCTGGCTTTTTTGTCTTCTCCTAGATGCCTGGGCTACATTTCCCTGAGATGACTCATATAAGGGATTTCCGACAAATAATGGATCCTTTGGTCCACAAAAGCACCATAGAACAAAGGCACCCCGACAGATAAAATACAAAAGACCAGTGTATGAGGGCTCAGTAACTTTTCGTCTGCCCTGGTACAACACGCGCACATGTCAATCATTTCTCCTTCGCTCTCTCTCTTCAATCAAAAACTCTATCTTTATGTTAATACAATAAATTGTTCTTGTTGATACATTCATCCGTTTTATTCATCCGTAATGTATCCCACAAATCTTATCAGGCGTCTCCAGTTTAATTATCTATAGAGCCCTTGGATCTAACCATCTTCTAAAGGATCTGTAATCCATTAAAAAGTAATCATAATATCTCTAATTCTTAGCACATTTTTCCTTGAGGAAAGCTTTATCTATTCCAAATTCTAATGCTTTGGAGTTTGCGATTTCCATATATTTCTTAAAGTTCATCATTTTCGGCCATTTCTGCTGAGTCCTCGTTTCTCGAGAGACAATGTCAGGTCTGGCTTTTCTTAACTTGTCATCGTTAGGCGTGATGAACTCATTTGCGATCGGGTAACCCATCTTGTTTTTAATTCTAAAAACGCCATTAAAACATTAAAGAGCATGAAGAATTGAAACGCAGATAATACAAAATTCAAAAATAAAGTGAAGCCGAAAAAGGAAAATATGGGAAGGATGTCTTTTGATATTGTAATAAAAACATTTTAAAATAAAGAAACCCAAGTTACCAAATAAAATAAATATTAATAAACATAAATTAAAAAAACAAATATATTAAACATTTTACTTAGATTTATTTTCTAATTGTCCAAATATACTTTATAAGCTTTTCATTTGAGACATAGCACTATAATAACGTGATAAAATTAACGTTAAATCATTAAAATAAATCAAAGATAGAGATATTTTATAGAATCTTATAGAAATACTTAACATATTTTTTTATATGAGCAGAACATTAATTAGCCTAAAATGAACGATGAATAAAATAAAGAGATTTCTTGAATATATTTATAATATGCACATCCAAAACATTCATTTCACATATTCACAAATATTTTAATCAATCATTCAAATTAACATTAAAACTGCGACGCTTTTAAAGGTAATGTTGATTTGAGATCAACTTTTAGACACATCATCGCAGAAGTTAAAGCAATAAGTTTTTTCTTTTTTTTTTTTAATTATATGAATCACAAAAAAGTTTTTAAGTTGAAGAGACAATTTTTCTTTTTTCTTTTTCGAGAAAGGTTTAAATTTATAGAAAAAATGGTTTAGAGATGAGATGAATGAGATTGAAGCAGGCGCCAACGGTTGACTAGAGCGAAGCCCAAAGTGTCAATCTCGAAGACTTATTTTAATTTAGACAATTTAGAAAAAAAACCTTTTCTAAAAAAAGATTACCAATTTGTTTAGGTACGAATTATATTCATGATGAAAAAACTAATTTTATTATAAAACTATATATTTTTCAAAATTTTCGCTTCGAGTTTTGACAATGTTCGCTTTAAAACAACAGCAGCAATAACAAGAAGCTAAAAATCACAAAAGGGATAAAGAGATTAAGAAAAATTATTAAAAATGTGCCGACCAGCGGCGTTTAAAAGTTCAATGGGTTCAATTGGACTAAAAAGGGGAAGGGCACGTCACAACCAAAACCGGCCTGGCGTACATTTCTGGGGAAATTATATATATAAATATACTGTGTATATATATATAATTTGATAAATAATTGTAGATATATATTATATATATATCAACAGTTCTCAAACGGTTTCCTCTATTTTGGGATTAATTATAAATGTATTTTAAAATTTAAAATATGAAAAAATAACAAAGATTATTTTTATTATATAGAATTTTTTCAAATATAACATGTGCAGATAAATATATTTATTTATTTTATATATATATAAATATATATTTTTTTATATATCAACGTTAATAAAAAATATAAAATTTAAAAAATATAAATGTCATATTAATAAAATCATTTGAGAACAATTGTTATATATTTGTATATATATAAAAAAATGATCCCGTGTTGTTTTGTCTCGTTATCACTTTTGGGCGGCGGAAGGACGCGAAAAAGAGTTTTATGATATCATCAAGAACCATCATCTTATCAAATCTATATTAGGTCGGAATGTCGCAAAGAGAGACAAAGAAATTATATATAAAGAAAGGATGATAGATAAAGAGAGAGAGCTTAGCCTCACACCGCCAACAACAATAACAACAATAAGTAACAACAACAAGTTGAACAACACGAGAAAAGCCTAGCAGCTAAGACGCTCCGTGAAAGCGTTTTTCTTTTTTCTTTTTTTTTTTTTATTTAAAAAAATACAATCATCAACTATCTAAATTCAACTTAAAAAAAAATTAATTATTTAACTTATTTGATAAATATCTCTTGTCCGGGTTAGACTAGAATATTACAATGGATGATGATTTCTTTTTATGAACATTCTCATCGCAATCATTTTTCCATCTATAGAAAAATAAATTTATAAAAAAAAAACCAGGACAATTTCCAACAACTATATATGTAAAAAAAATTTTGTTTTAATAGAATATCTTAACATTGTCCTTGTACAAATGTACAATTAAAGAAAAAATTCTCTAAATATTTTAAACTATATAATAATATGTGAAGCGAATATGCAATATTTGCAGAGAAAATGAGTATATTTCAAAATTAAGAGAGATGCATTAAATTAATGTTAAAAACCCAAATCCTATAATCCCTTTCTGTGTAATATCCCTTCATTTGCGATATACTAGTCTAACTTAGGTTTATTATAAATATATAATAAATATATATACTCATCATATATATATATAAATAATTTATAATTAGTATATATATCTATATTTATATATAGTTTGTGGCAATTTAAAATGCTTACAAAAAAATAAATGCTCTCTGTTAATTTTTTTTCTTTCTTCTTGTATCACAAAGGGGTCACGTGGCCAGCACGGGGCGCTCGCTAAAGCTAGATCAGAGTCTGTCTTTTTGACCCGCAGCGGCGGCGGCGGAAGTCAGGGGTTACCTGAACAGGCACACTTGATTTCTTTTTTTTTTTTTTTTTATTTTTTCCATTATTATTATTTTTGGTCCAATTCTCGTTGTGTTGCGCGGCATTTGAGTTTCTGGAGTAAGAAAAAAGAAGTGCTCAAGTGGCCGAAGAAGAGTTGGACGGTGTTGAAGGAAGTGGCTGCTGTTGTTGTTGTTGTTGTTGTTGTTGTTGTTGTTGAGCCTGTTGTGTTTGTTGTGTCGGCGATGGCGACGGCGACTCCGTCGATTCTTCCTCTTCATCCTGATCCATTGGCTCTTCTGATGGCTCTCGGCTCTCACTTGGAGTGCGACTGAAAAATTCATTTTATATTTTGATTAGAATGAAGAGGCTTTTAGGAAAGAAGTTGGATCTCTCTTTAAATAGATCTATTAGCGGTTCTTAAAAATTCTGTCTTAGAATTAGTTATTAGTAGAGTCCGGATTTTTAAGCAGTAACAAATCAGAGTCAAGAAATAAAAAAAACAGCGCAGAAATAAATTTGAATGAAAAAAATCCTTGTTATAATAAAATTTTTAAATAAAAAAGGAGAACAAAGCATGAAAAAAGAATTCAAGCTTATTTACATCAACTAAGAAGTGCTTTGATTTATGTCTTTGTTAACAAATTTTACTGCACTGCTATTTCTTCACTTTCTGATATGTTACTGCACGAAATTCCGGTCTCTAGTAGTTATAAGTAGTATCAAAGAGGAAAATTTTGAATTTGGCCTAAAATGTCATTAGTGCCAAAGAATCAGTGAAAAAACGAGAGATACCAAAATGATAAAGGAAAGTTTTATTCTGTAAAAAGAACCTCCCCCTCTAGATTAATTATTAATAATTGTTATTATTTATTGGACAATTCCCCATATATTTATAAAAAAAATCCATAAAAATAAGTTTCCAGAATAGAGCATAGAGGGTAAAAAGGATTTGATCGACGTGTTTAAATTTAAATGATTAAATTTAAACAGATTAAACGATTAATCCTTCAATATTCTTTTATTAATTTATTTAATAATTTTAAATTTGGAGTTTTTTTTTTCTTATTTTTTTTCTCTTAAAAAAAAAGCAATAATTCTAATAGAGCAATTGGCACTCCTGCGTTGCTTTTTCTCAACTAGGAGCTCGTATGCCTTTGCAAATGCATTTTCTTTTTGGTTTACACGCACGAATTCGTTGGCTAACTAGAAGAGATTTTTTTGTTTCATCGCGTGTCTTTCTGCACCTTCACGATTTTCCCTTTGGACTTCTCTTTTCATTTGTCCTTATTCTTTTTAAAGACAAAGTTTATTTTTATTTTTAGTCCATTTTGGATTTTTTATAATTTCTCACTGTGTTGATTTTGAAGGTCATACCCTATCGTGAGTAGATATCTTTCTTTGTTTTTCCTAGAATATTAAATTATTAATTAAATTTATTTATTTTAGAAAAACCAGCTTCTATCATGAAGGCGACTCTCTAGTTGCCTCAACAGCCACTACAGCTAAGAGTTTACAGATTATCTTTCTGTAGCAGTCCTTTCGGATTTTTATCAGCGCTTGCAGCTCCTCAGCTTATTTAGTTGAGACCAGGCCTTCTTTGAGATTGGGGATCTTCGCCCTTCTTGGAATCGCCGCCATCTTACCTCACCGGTAAAAATCCAGATATTTATAAAACACTATTATTTTTAATTCTTTTCAAATTTTTTATATCCTTATAAATTCTTTGGGACTTTTACTCTATTTTATTTTTATTTTATTTTTGGAAAAACCGCCTAAGACTTAAATTTAATTCGATGTAAATAATCTATTTTAATTTAATATATATTCAAATTCACGTAATCAAAACAGGACTAGGCGATCTCATCTCTTTGCCCTCCCCCTTTTCTCTATCCTTTTTGATTATCACCTTGAAAGAATATTTTCTTGATTTGAGATAAAATTTTCTCCAAATTTCACATATATATTCTATCATTTGATAAAGGGTGAAACTCGTTCTTTCATTTCACTTGGATAAATCATTTGTATATAAATCATTTTTCTTTATATATATATATATATATATATTTTATTATTCAAATCTATTTGTAATTAAGCCAAAGAAGGAACAATTTAAAAATATATTTTTTGTTTAACTATTATAATTTTTTGTAAATATAATATTTAAAAAAATAAAATATTTATTTTATCTTATAAATTCATTTGAGAATTTTGAGTGGTCCCCACCGGGAAACTTTTAGAAAAGCTAGGTGAATTTGAATATAGAAGAGGTTACCTATAAGGTCAGGGGAGGAATCCACTCAAATTCTCAACCTCATTTTCAATTTTAATTTTTAGTTTAAACTTTAACACTGCGTATATTTCATCCGTTTTTTTCCTAAGTCATCAGTACAGTAACGACTTTTAATATTTTCTTCCAAATATTTCTGTTTAACTCTTTTTCTTTTCTCAACTATTTTTTGAGCGTTATAGAATAGAGATGTCTATTCGTAGAAATATAGAGAAACAAATGCGAATGCAATTTTTTTTCTCCTTAGTATATGAATTTAAAAAATACTTACTGAAGTGATGAACTAGAGCAACGTTGTTGCATTGATAAAGAGGCCATTGCATTCACCGTTTCTGATTCTTCTTTATCCTTTTGAGATGCTTCAAGAGCTGACAAATGGCAAGTATGTGCAAGCCTTTTTAAACATGGCCAATGTGACATCTGTAAAAAATTGTTTCATTAATTAAATATAATTCATGACGTGATAAATAATAATAAATAATTTTTATCAAATTAATTTTATACTAATTTTTTAAAATAGCTTTAGCTTTGTTCACCGGTTATTGCCTCTACTATTAAAATTTTTTCATTCATCTTTTTGGTATCGAAGCCCATTTGGTCATAAAATAACAACGTTATAGACAATCACGTTATTATTTATACTTAAATTCTTTGGTAGTCAATATAATTTAAATAAATTAGAAGCGGGAAAGGGGGTCACAGACCATTAAGTAAAAGCCTTTGTTGTAAGGACCATTAAAATTAATAATAATGAAATACTTAATAATATTAAATTCAATTTTATATTTAATTGTGTACAATTCGGCATCTGTCTCTTAGGACGAAAGTAAATTTCACTTCCCTTCCTGAGGGATAAAATTTAGTTTAAATAAATATGATTGGATAACACCTCTAAATTTTAAGTGATATTTCATTCGAAAAGACAATAAAAAATTATCTGCCTTTTTTATTAACACTAAAATTTATGTCTTTCAATAAATAATTATTGACCTACAGGATAAAAGTAATAAAATGGATTATCTCTTCATCTAGTTTCATATAGGTTCGGTATCTGTTCATATTTAAAACTTGTAGTGTCTGAAAGAATACATTATTATTTGAAAAATTATGAGTGGAAAATAGTCATTTAGTAACATAATTGCACATAACATTTTAGTAGGCAAGAGAAAAAATATTATTACTAAAAGAAAATTTATTAAGATAGAGATTACTATTAAAAAACAAAAATTGAATGTTTTTTTATATTTAGGTAAAAAAAATTGAATAGCTTATTAACCTGAATAGAAATTACAGTGTGAAGAGTTTCAAGGGCCGGCTTAGAAGGTGGTCTGCAAAGTTCCGTTTCTCGCAAAGGAGAGGGTTCCTCCCCAAGTAAAGCCCTTACACATTCATGAGCAGCGTCGCATGTCGACGCTAAGTCGTAGCCTCCTTCAAGCGATAGTACTACCTAGATTGACAGATTTTTTAAAAATTACTATTATTGTAAGACATTATGTGCATAGATGAGATCAGATTATTTAATTATTATTATTTCCTTCCTTCCTTTCTTTTCCCTTTTCCAAAATTTTTATAAAAATATCCATGTTTATTCTTTCTCACTTTTGGAATAGTAGTTTTTATTATAAATGCTATACTTTAACCGAAAAAAATCTTTGTTTGTTAAACCAGAATGAAGAATGTTACCTTTAAAATATTTAAGTTAATGAATAAATTTCCTAAATATATATAATAAATGGAATTTTTTAATTTAAGATAAAAATGGTACCTTTCCTCCCGCGAGATGCATGAGTTGACGAGTCATATGACCAAAACAGGCAGGTGAGAGTTGGTAGCCCCCAAGAGGAGGAGGATGACCTAATGCGGCATCGAACCCAGCACTTACAAGGACGATATCTGGAGCGAATGCTTTGGCTATCGGCATAACTATGCATCTGAATGCGGCAAGGTATTCGGCATCCCCCATCGGAGGGGCCAGACCTCCTGACCAGGCCACATTCACTGTAAAACCTAGCCCAGGACCGGACCCACATTCACCTGGGCCACCAGTCCCAGGAAAGAAATTACCATCATCATGGCGATGCATTGAGAGGTAGAGAACATTAGGATCGTCGTAGAACATCTGTTGGGTTCCGTTGCCGTGATGGACATCCTGCAATCAGCAGTCAGTGAAATTTCATAGATAATTTTTTCTCTTTTTTTTTTTTATGGATTTTGATTAAATTCTAATTAAAACACAAGTACAAGTCCAATAGAATTTTAAGAAAATTAAAAAAAAAAAAGAATAATTCTTAAAAAATGATTTTCTATAGTGAAAGCTTTTTAAGTGTGGAATAAGATTGAAAATCTGTTTAATATCTAGCACATAATTGAATATTTAAATAATCTAAAATTTAAAGAAAATTTTTCCCATTGCATAGAAAATTATCCTTTAAGTAGCGGATAATCTAATAATTGTAACCGATTGGCAAAGTGACAGTTTAGGGGTATGCATTTAACCGAATTCCATTTCAACTCAGCAGCCATATATAGTCAACTGAAAATCTTAAACTCGTAAGAGGTGCTTAATTTAGGTTAAAACGCCGACGGGCAAATTATCATTTTCTCTATTTACGAGTTTAAGGCAAAAAAATTAAGATCGCAAAATTGATATTTAAATAAAGTTTAACTTTTAAAAAATAAATACTATAAAATGGACTTGAAAGAAAAAAGATGGAAATGTTGCTCGCTTACCCAGTCAACTATAAGCACCCTTTGAACATCTGTTCTTTGACGTACAATTCTAGCTGCAATTGCGACCGAATTAAAAAAACAAAAACCCATTGGTTGTGACGCTTCAGCATGATGACCTGGAGGTCGAACTACAGCAAAACCGTTTCGGAGTTCTCCAGTCGCCGCTATTTGGAAACAAACAATAAAATCAATAAATAAAAAAAATCATTTATAATAGCTAAATGAATAAAATAAATTTATATCTTTCATTATAATTATTAATATATTGAGAGAAAAATAAGTGCAAGAAAATTATTAAGCCTTTCCCCTTTCCATAAAATATAATTCTCGTAAATATAAAAGTTTATGAGCCCCCAAGAATTATATGCTAAAACTAAATTTATTTATATGATTAAAGATAAAAGGTCATAAATAATCATATAAAGAGTATTCAATAACTAGTTATAACAAAAAAAAACCTTTCAAAACGTTTTTCCACATCTTCTTCCCACTTGTTAAATCCCAAAGATTCTCATATTTGGGGGGAGGGGGGGGGGGGGGGGGGAGGTATCAAGAATGCGTTGCTGGTTTAGTGTGACATTTTTTTTTTAT
>JAAAKE020114328.1:0-16250 GCA_010014785.2 Anisolabis maritima
GCTTATAAACGAAAGCCTCTCTTTTCTTATTAACATTTAATTTAAATTAATTTGTTTGTTAAAAAAAATGAAGTTAACAAAAAAGCTATTAATTAATATGGTTATATTTCCTCTAAAAATATAATAAAACGGTCTCTCATTCTAACTCTTTGGCCCCATTAGTACCTTATTGGCTCCGAGATTAGTTGTTGGCCTTATTGGACCATTTGATTGAGTTTGGACATTGCAGAGTTGAGGCTCTTAATCTGCAGACTGGAAATTGTTTTTGATGAGCCAATGAATTATTTGCAAAATAGAAACAAAAATTTGTTTAATTGACAGAGATATAAGATGATCTCTAAAGGTGAATGAGACATCTGTTGCAGACAAAATAGGACTATTATTAATTTGAAATCACCAATTGGAAATAAAAATTTTCTTGAAAGAAAAAAAAAGAAACTTCTCTATTAATAATTTTTTAAATTTAATTAAACCAGTCCCTTTGTGCAAAAAGAGATGTCTTGCCTCACGTACTAAAGGTCAGTGATAAATTTATTCAGTTATAAATTTATTTATATTACATGGCTCCCATTTATTATAAATAAATAAGACCGAGTCTAAATGGCCCCTGAAAAAGAATTTAAAAAAAAATTTAATTAAAAAAATACAGCATGTAAAATTATTTCTCCTTTCTATTCTTCAATCAAAGGATATACGCAAATCCATTTCTCTCTTGGGCTAGGGAGTGAGAGAAGGGAAGGAGGATTTCTCTTCCCCCTCCTCGCTCGCCTTACCCCTCTGCCGGCTCGGTGTCTGGGCTCATCTTTTCTCTTTTTATCTAACTGATTATTTCTTCAACAATCGAGATTCTAAGAAAAGATCCAAACAAAAAATTAAATGGAAATACAGTCTCTCAAAAATTTAATTAACCTTCACAATTAAAAAATAAATCTCTCAAATAAAAAGAAATAAATAAAAAAAAAAAAAAATTAAAATATGAGAACCTATTATATATCTCTTATAAATGGTTTCACGAATTCTCAACCAAGAGAACACGAGACCCCAGAGTAGTACAAATATGAAATGACTGCTTCTCAACTTGCGAGCTCTTTTAAGCTATTAGTGACAAAAATAAGAATTTATTTAAAAAAAAAAAACAATAATAATAAATATTTGGTTGCGTAACTATAATTTATGATATCCAGAGAAAAATTTCAAATAAGGCCAAGGCGTAACTAAAGTCGTCTCCAGAACACGCACATTAATATATTTTTCATATATTCAAACATATTAATTATAAGAATCTGGGACTGTGATTCGATCCTAATCACGATATTAGTTACCCATATGAATAAATAAATAATAAATTATAAAATGCAAATAGTTGAAAGACTCTGGGGTGAGGGGGCTCGTAGGGCCACCATTTATTAATCACGGGGACTGGCGCAATTAAATAAAAAAATGTAAATTTGAGAATTGTTAAGATTAATATACTTTAAAAAGCATGGGGGTCATAACAACATTTTCATATAGAGGTGGGGATAGGGCGGCTAACTAATCCCAGAGGGACGTAGAGAAAAAATATGAATATATTAATGCATAGAATGGATGAAAAAAAGAAGAGAGACACTAAAATCAACTAAAACACCCAATATTTGAAAAATTTGTTCAATTAAATAATTAAAAATTTTCATTTTTTTTTCAGTTTATCAAATTGTATGAATTTTAAGAAAGGGGATATATTTTAAGAACCAGAGGCGTTGGTTAGAATCTACGGACGTATTGGATCGGAACGCTCCTATGAAAGTTGTTGCTTTTTGGAATTAAATAATATTAAAAATTCTTTATAAAAATCATATCTTTAACAATCTTAGGATTTAGGACTGTATGAAAGTCAGATTTCACTCATTTGAGATGGATATTTTAAAAAACAAAAAGATATAGTCATTTTTATTTTCACTAGTTTGTCGGCCAAATCAAGCCTAGACAAGAATAAGATATCACCAAAGGACTCTCTCTGTACACCAATCAATTTAATTACTTCCATTTTCCAATATTTGACTATTTGTTGTTGTAAGGCCTATATAAATTTATTTTTACTTTATAAGAGGAAGTGAAGATGCATACAATTTTATTAAAGTTATTGGATTTGATGGAAATATCATCCAATAAATTTTATTAAATAGAAAATTAAAACATTTCAAATTATTTATAGATTTAAAATAAAAAATTACTATCAAATTTTTTAATTGTTTAAGCCTATAAAAAAAATGAGTTAGCAATTTTTAAATTAATATTTGCCAAACTATTTGTTAAATCATGTTTTCAGAGGAAACCACTCTTGCTTCTGCCCCTTGAACACTTTTCACTAATAAGCTAGAAAATTATTTATTTGCTTGACTTCCTAACAAATTCGAATTAAACTTTGAAAATTATCATTAAAAAAATGATATATATATATATATATATATATATGTATATATATATATATATATAAATAATTGATTTTTTTTTTAAATTCTCATGGCTTCTATTCTTTTTATATATTAAAGTGAGGTAATTGTTTTTTTTTTTCATTTGGTGGCTAAAGATGAAGACTTAATTTTCTGATTGAGCCAAATTGTTGGGCCTGGATAATCTATTAATAGCCATCAACAATTGAGGGGGGAGGGGGCCTCCTCTTTGTTGCCTAGGAGTTGGCAACTTGTTGGCCGGTCCACGTGGAGCTCATCCCCTGCGCAGAAAGGATGCGCCGTCGGCGGTTCGTCGCCGCCGCCGTCGCCGCTCAAGAGCGAAGAGCCCGTCTCCGTCTGAACATTTCAGTCCGCTCCTGGCCGTGCCAGAGAGACCATTTACCAGCGCTTCACCTTATAACTCTATTTTTTTTCTCTTCCTAAACCGGTGTGTGTGTTCTAAGTGTGTGGGAGTGTAAATGTGTGTGCTCTAAATAAAAAAGAAAAATACAATGTGTTTATGAAAATACAATGCGTGTTGTTGATTCTCACTTATTTGAAGATTAAATAAAAAATATGGAAAGACGTCGTCTTGTGAGGAACGGCTGCTTCAAGCCAATGGATGTTGTGTTCATACCGTTGTTGGTGTTCGTTTTACTGGCATCGTGTAATCAAGGTAAGTAAGTGAGAGGCATTCTAACGGTCCCCTTTCTTATACACCTGTTGAATACCCTTAAAACAATGTGACGTGGATCGAAGCGCCATTTGCTTGAGGAAAGGAAAGAAAGAAAGAAATCACCTAACTTCCAAGGCCAATGTCACAAAAAGAATGAGATATTATTCAAATTTAAAAGTAAATATGATAAGGAAAAGGATTAGTTTTAATACCCAGAAAATTTTTTATTTGTTAAATTATACATTTGCAAATATTTTTTTTAAATATCATATTTAATAATTTTTATTTTTCTTTAAGCCTATTTATTTATTTAAATAAATAAAGAAACCATCAATCAAAGCTAATGTCACGAAAATTTTCAAAAACAATGTATATCGGAATTTAATAAAAAAAAAAAAAAAAAAAAAAAAACCCAATAATACAAGAGGGGCATTTCCTCCCTCCCTCATTTTTATAAATGGTCCGGTTTTCAAGGTTTACCTGGAATTTCTTACGAAAAATTGACCCTCATCGAATTGGCCAGGTATTAAGTTGCATTCGCCCTCCCCCCCCCCCTGAAAAATTTTCTGTATACGTGGCTGAGTATATTAATTAGTTTTCCCCAAAAATTATGACAAACCCCAATTTCTCTAAAGAGAATTTGAGATATTAATTTTTAATTTTTCTAAAATTTCATTTTTTAATTTTATTTCATCTATTAATTTTTTTTTATTAAAGAAAAATGTTCTTCATTTTTTCTTTATTTAAATATTTTTTAATTTTATTCTCTTTTTCTTGTTCGCGTTAGTGCGTTCATTCGTTCTAGAAGTGGGAGACTTGAACGAGCGATTAGGCAACTATGTATAGCTCACAACTCACCTCACCTCTGCGTTGTTGTTCACTTCCACTTCTTTTATATTCATTAATGTCAGAGAGATAGAGAGAGAAAGAGACTTATATAAACCCGTTGATTAAGATTCATCCCATCTTTATTAAAATAGAACCCATCTAGAAAAAAATGTTACTATCAGTGACAAAATGCGTTCTATATATATTAAAAAAGAGCCAATTTTGAAAATGCTTTTTTGGACCTTCTCTTAAAAAAAGTTAAATTTAGGCTTGTCAAAAAAATGTTGATATATATTTTAACAGAATAATTAAAACATCTTTTTAAATAAAAAATAGAAGAGTTCACATTATTAATAAAAAAACTTAAAATTTGCTTCAAAAAATTGCTAAATGTCTTATAATATAGTAACCTACAAATAAATTAATTCTATAAATTAACTAAATTTTCGGATTTTTAAATTGCCTAAATATTCGAACTTTTTTTTTTGAAGAAATAGGTATATTTAATGTCCATCTCTTCTTTGGTTTTCTGACTGCGAAGTCATTATGGTGGAGATGCACGTTCTATTCAATAAAAGCTCACATTTAGTGATTGAATTTTAATATTATTTTATTAACTAAATAGGTTTTTGTTAATGTGGCAAATTATGGTTGCAATGGCCTTTTTTAGTTTCTCAGGAATTTTTTTGCTTAACTCAACTTTTTATTTTAAATATTTAAATATAATTATGAAATTTAAAAATTTATTATTTTTTATTTTTTTATTTCAGTTTTTATTTGTTATCAAATGTTTATTTTTGACAGTGGATTAAATTTATTGATATTAATAAAAAATAAATCACATCATCTCTTTTTGTACCGAATTTAAATCTACTATTTTCTTGTTTTAAGTTCTAAATAATTTTTCTTTAAATTTAAACTTTTTTTATTCTTTGAGATCATTGTTTTATTAAAGAACTATTTTTTATCTTTTCTACTTTCTTTTAGAAAAGAGAATATATTCACTAACACCTTAATTAATATACACATCGAAATATTTGGTGAGAATATTATTAATTAAAATGTTACGAATTTATTTTCTTCGTTTTATTGGAAAGATACGATCTAAAAATAGTTTGGGTCATAAATTTTTATAACATTTCTTAAAAAATTGATTTGTTTTTAATACCAGGAATTGGATGTGTTGGTTTGTCTTAATCTTTAGGGCCAATAAGAATATATATATATATAAAATTAAAAGAGAAAGAATATTTATCTCATAAAAAAATTAAGTGTGAAAGGGGATTCTTGTCTTAAAAAATTATTTCCAAATATATAAAAAAAAAGCTTTTTCTTTGAAATTTGTTACTTCTAGATTTATTCTTCCAAAAATTCTCAAGTATGATAATAGTGAACACTTAAAAAAATGCCTTTTAATTTTATTACCAAAAGCTATCCAAGATTTTCTATTGTTTTTACTTGGACTTGTTTTTTAAAACTTTAGAGCAGAGGTAAAGGTCTTTCTTCATGATTTAAGAGTCAATAGATTTCTTACTGTCTCGAGCGATAAAATTTGTTTAAATTAATTTAAATAAATATGGACCAAGTCCAAAAAAGTTAAAATAAATTTGTTTTTGAGAATCCTTTTCTGAATTCGCCACTGTTTTTATTTTCTCTTATCTATATATGAAATATACCGTGAGAAAGTATTGCGATCGGAAAAAAATCAATGTCAAGATTTCAACGGAAATATACGTCAGTTTTTCTACACAATTTGAGGCCTCGTGAATCAAAAAAAAAAAAAAAAAAAATGGGTTTTGCAAAAAGGTGTGTCTCTGTATGTCTGCGTGTATTTATGTGAACAAGATTTCTCAAAAATCAAAAATCGTACGAAGCTGAAATATTTTATTTTTTACTTTATACTTAACTAAATTAATTAAAATTATTATCTGTAGGAAGAGAAAGCAGGAGGTCTGGGCCTTCTGTCAAGATCTCGTATGTATTCAGAAGTATTTTATGTCAAAAAAATTTCTTTAAAAGTCCCCCCCCCCCCCATTTGGGAATATCCATATTCATAAGATGCCTTCCCCCCCCTCTCGATAAAAAGTGGTTTTGACCTTGATTATATCCTCCTGAAATATTATATAATACTATTAAATAAGTTTTTTTTTGACTTTCGGTATCTGAGGCCACTTAGACTCCTTTATTTATTTATAATTAATAATTTAATATAAAGAAGTTTTTGTCGCTCAGGACAGGATGCGAACCACTGTCATTTAGTACGTAAGGTGATTAAATGTTATTTATTTTTTTCTCATTTTTATAGCACACAATTCAAAAATTTATAAAAGATAAAAATAAAAAAATTATACATATTTAAGGCTGGTTCGAGATATTACAGAGAAAGTTTCTAGCCTGACCAGATTTTTTGGTGAGACAGATTCGGATTCAGAGGATCATTATATATATTGTACGTGGTTTCAATTGAGAGCCCGCTAAATCAACGCCTCAGCCAGTTCTGTATATTCGTATGGCACCTTTTGGCGAAACATTCGCAATTTAGAAGGAATTTTTTTTTTTTTGGATAACAAACAATTAATATTTTTATTTATATATAAATTGTGAATTAACATAATTTCGTCAAAATTTATATTTTCCTTTATAATAAATAAACAATTGCATATTTTCTGAGAGGTTATAATAACTTATTCCACCAAAAGAACAATTATTCCCGAGGCGCTTCACGTTAGTTAACCACCTCATCATTTTCCTTCCCCCTCTTTCTTTTTTTACTTTTTCTTTTACTCTTTTAAATAACAACAATTTGTTTTTCCCTAGATTGCTATAATTCCAATTTTCCTTTTTAATTCTGTTCCACTTTCCACCTGATGGTCCGCCACCCTCGGCTGGTGGTCCAAGGTCGCCTTGACTAAGGATGCGATGCATTCAAGGTCGTAATCACCATGCTTGCTAAAGATTCCTTCTTATTCTTTCTTTATACTATTATTATTGTTATTATTAATATTCCTGAATCTAATATTTATTTCAACCTTGAATTTGCTTTCACATACCAAAATAGATATGTTATTTTTCCATATTGAATATAAGGAGATGGCGATTTAATACAATGACGCAGGAGAAAGAGGATTTAAACAGAGATTGCACTGTCTGTATTAATAAATTAAATAAAATATATTTACTATAAGAACTAATTTGACTATTTTTTATTTGATAAAATAAAATAATTCCTAGATAAATTTAATTATGCTTATAATTTTTATTTTTAGTGGAAAAAAGAATTTTTATCTTTTTGTCAAATGAGGTTTGTTGACATTAAACAAACTGTACATATTTACTATATTTAAGTAACAAAAGTTTTATCTTTGAACCTTCATGATTCATTAATATTATAGATAAATTATCCAATTTTTCATTGTTAGGTGTAAAATAACGAATTCATCCCTTCTCAGGAAATCCTTAATTAACACCTATATTTACTACAACCACCAATACAGCTACTTTTATTAGGCCTAATTAGGTTATGGAATCTAAATAATAGTAATATCGCTTTTATAAAATATAAATAAACTATTTTGGCCACCATTGGAAGGACAAAAAAGAATATATTTAAGACTAAAATTAATCAACTTTTTCTACAGATCCTTTTATAAAACTGCCGCCAAAAGTTGAAAAAAGAGAGATATTTGAGTTGTAAACTGTATATATAATAAAATTTCAACCCCATTTGGTTAATCGACTTTGTAAAAATAGATTACAAATGATTGATATTTATAATAATTGTCAAATTCTCGATTACACTTCTACCTCCCATTTCTTCCTACCCTTTTTTTGTGGACATAATCGCTTTGGACTTATATATGAAAGGCAAGCTTAAAGCCAAGTGTTGGACACGACCCTCGCTATTCTTATTCTTACTTGCTGTTTAGAATATCATCAGAGATAATTTAGGTCTCTTGAATGGCAATTTATTATGACATTAATTCAAAACTTCTTGCTTGAATTAACATCATAATGTATTATTATACGTATATACCCACTTTCAACGAGACGTATATTATATCTGACTGCCTTAATGCTGGCCTAAATTAGGGATGAAGTGTCATTTAGTGATAAATTAAAAAAAAAGAAAAATCTTTTTCTTGATTTCTATTAATTTACTATCAAAACGACTAAAAACTCACTTAAATTATTCTTCATTGAAAAGCTAGAACTTGGAAATCATTATATAGATATTTAAAAACATTTTTTTATTCAATTTATTTTGACCTTGATAAATAAAAATAATACATATAAAAACTTGTACTCATGACTCTCTCCCTAGGTGAGTGGTGTCGTCAGAACAATAGACCTGGAATCCAAAGATCTCTATTCTTCATTTCCTAAGAGGAAATTGGGAATTTTTAAATTTAATAAAGCATGTCTACATCATCTTTCTTTTCATTAAAAAAATTGATATACAATACCAAATATAATTTGGTATCCCTTACCCCGTGGCCCTGTTGACCTTGACAATATTGATAACTAAGGGATGAAGGTTTGGATCCTAGGCAGTCCGAAAATAATTTATTACCAAGTAAATAGACCTGGATAAAATTTGTAAAAAATATATCGTTTAAAGTCTATATGGCCTAAGATATTGAAAAGACTTAAAAAAAAAATTGGCTATCAAGTCACCGCCGTTTTTTATTTATTTATTAGAAAAAATTTTAATTCTAACTCTAAAAATTTGAAACAGAAGAATTATTAATAATTAATTTTTTATCTTTAATCCCCATAATTAAATCATAATGAAATAAAGGTCAAATGAAATTTTCAACGAAGAAGCAATTTTTGAAGGAGGGGGAGGGTGACCGGGAATGGGTCAGAGAACCCGAAACCGGCGATAGGGAATGGTGTGTGTCACCAGTGCCCGATACACTAGGGGTAACCAACCGGGGAATGATTTTTTTGTTAGGATTAAGGGTTTTTAAACCTTTAATTTAAGGCTTTTCCCTCAAAAAAAAAAAAAAAAAGCAATTTTTCAAAATTTTTATTTTATTAATACATATAATTTTTTTAAATAAAAAAATTTACCATTTTATTTGAATGAATTAGATCTATTCAAAGAATGGTTCTTTTTTTTATTGAACTACTTGGCCATTCCTTTTTTTTTTTTTACAAAATGTACATTTACAAACAAAATAATATCACAAATACAGACAAATAAGAATATATCAAGGAAATAATCATAAAATTAAAGGAATAGCAAGCACATATAACGAAAACTAATAGAATAATGAAAACAAAGTAAAATAATAGATTATTAATTGATTAGTTCACAGCATCTATCAGTTCCATTAAGATTCATTCGGAGTAATCTCACTAGTTTACTAGACGACCTAAAAAATTACATTAATTATATATAAAAGGCTAAGAAATTGATTTCTTGTGTTTTTTTTTGCAAGTCTTATAATAAACTGAAATATATATATATTTATTTCTCTTCTAGGTGTACCAGATATTACGTTAAAAGAAATTATATTCTCGCTTATATTTTACAATCCACTTTTTTATTATTAAAAATATTAATGATTCATAATTTCATAATTATTTTATCAAATAAAAATTCGCACTTTACATAATCATAAATGAGTCATTTTGATAATTCAAAAAAATATTTTTCATTCATCAATCAGAATTGATTAAAAAATAGCTTTTTTATTATTAGGTACATAAAAAATTTATATTAACATTCAAAAAAAAAAAGGAAATAATTTTTTTACAAAAAATAAATCTCATAATTATACCCCATCCGTTTGGTAGGTCATTTTCAAGGTGAAATAATAATCTAATAATGTATTAATTTTTATTCCAATGTGCATTTTATTATTATTTTATAAATTTGAGCATTCACAAATTGAAAATATCCTCCTATACATTATGCAAGAGGAAAATTTCATTCATTTTTTTTTATTTGATGGTAATGAGGTTTTAGGGATTTCCAATCCAAATTGCTGAGAAAGGTGAAGAAATAAATCCTTTTCCATGGTAACCAGTTTTTTTTTTTTTTTATTAATTAGAATAACCCATCAATTTTCACGGATGATCCATTATAAATTGGGGTTTTTTTAACAAATTAAACACACGAATATTTATGAACTACTATCTGTATAAGCAGGATTTGAACATTTTACTATTTAGACATTTTATAATCTTACTAACGGTTTACTGAGGTCACACCTACCTTCCTATCTTGGTTGTACTTTGAAAGAATATAGTCCCTTATTCAGAGAGAGAAACAAGAATTAATTAATCATCATGTAACATGAATCAACTTTCGTCTTTGGGTCTATGTATACTTGTAAAGCAATTTCGATTGAAAATAATTTTATAAAATTTCATGTTTAAGCTTCAGATGTGATGCAATTTTTCATATGACATGTATCTATTAATATATAAAACCCAGCCATTCTCCACCTGAACTTTTATGTGGGGCCCGAGTGCACAGTAATGAATTTAGTATTTATTTACTTATTATATAAGTAATGAATGAAGTTATTAAAAATTTAAAAATCTTTTGTCCTGTCACTTAGTGCAGAGGTAGAGGTCTCATTTTACGTACCGAAGGTCAGTCGACGAGCGATTAAAATATATTTATATTTTTATAAAAATAAATAAGGACGGAGTCTAAATGGCCTTCGATGCCGAAAAAGACTTTAAAAAAATCTTTCTTTCCACACTTGAAAAAGGGAGGTTTTGAATTAAATTTTTCAATTACATACTTGGAAATTTACCAAAGTAATTGTCAAGCACAAATCGCGTAGTCAGGACTCTTGTTCGGAGGGAGTGGAAGTTTTGTATGTTCTTAAAAGTTAGTTTTTCTTAATTTGTTTACTATTCTAGAAGCCATTTGAATCTATTTAGGTCAAAGGAAAAAATTAAAAAACAAAATTATTTTTATAAATTTTTTAACTTGCTTTTATGTTGATTTATACATTTTTGACTTTTTTTTTTGTTGGTGGGGGGGAGGACACGGCCTCTACGAATGTCACTGTCAAATATCAAATTAACAAGTTGCGGGCTGCTTGACATTTCCAAATATAGAAAAAAAAGAAAAAAAAGGTTGAGCTACTTAAAACTTATTTAGAGAAAATGTTCATCTTTGAAGGTAACTTTCTTTAGGGAAGCTTTAGATTTTGGGGAGGCAGCCACACATTTTATTTTTCTTCCATGACTCCCGGAAGCTATTTTAACCTATTGAATTTGTTACCGAATGCGGGTATTTATGATTTTTTTTATCTACTATAACTGTATTGGTAATAAGAATAATCAATAATAATAATAATCAGGCTTGAAATTGACCCAGAAATATTAAATTAAATTAAAAGATAAATTTGACAAATAAGAGGTTGATAGAATTTTATTTTTAATTGTATTTTTTTTTTCAATAGAATTTTGAGGAATTTCTTTTGTGTTAGGGAAATTTTATATTTTTTTTTTATAAAGAATTCAGTTGTTGATATCCAATTATATATTGCACTTCTGAGGATACCATAGGGTGTATAATTTCGTTCGTTTTCCTTACTGGAAGTTAGACATCGCAAATTATCAACTCACTAATAGATTTTTCGCTACAGACACCCTCTAGAACGGATCAAGGTGTACCACTATGATGTCTTAACTAGCTCTTAGACCATTAAAATTAATTTTTTGTTTTATTATTTATTAACTCATCCATCTATATTTATTCATATTAATGATAATTTTTTTTATTTGAATGGGAGACTCTCTACTCGTTCTCTCTCCTTTCCTCCGATAATGATTATTCTATTAAATAAGATAATATCGATTTATGCTAGATATATACAATTATATATTGAGAGGAAGACCTTGGCATTTAGTAAAAACCCACCTAACCTTCCAAGGGAGCTTTATCAAATTTTAATGAAATTAATATTTTAAAAACTAAAAGCATTAATTAGTAAATAAATTATTGACTTTCATGGGAATTTAAATTACATAGGAATAAAGGAATTTTAAATTTTCCCTTAATCTCTAATCACTAAATATGCACTAACTGCGTCGCTCGCATTCGGCGGTCCAACCCTCATCGTTTATGCAGTTTTTTATTATTTTTTTTTTTTGGAAGATTGTATTGTGTAGAATTATTCAGGATTGAAGAAAAAAAAAGAATGCAGCTTGTTGTTTTTCATTTATTGATTTCCCTCTAGGCGTCTCTGAGTGTGGTCCCAATCAGGACCGAAATTTCATCCTAGAGCACAATCAACAAATAATACTTTTTACTCTTCCATCCTGAATATTTTCTTTTGACCTATCGATCAAAGGCTATATAGATATATACAATAATAATTTTACGGTAATACCTATTAATTTAAATTAATTATTTAAATAAATTCAATGATCAGGCCAGGAAGTCACAAATTTATCAAATTTTGAAACAAGAATCTTGTCTCTGCGTCAAAGCAGCTTAATTTTTTAATATATTAAATTTATATTTATTTATTATATTAATATATTATATTTATACATTATATCCCTGCTCCTTGGAGTAGATACAGCAACTCTTGTTAGTTTCTCGAAATAATTTATTTAAAATAATTAGCTACTAATAAATATATACTATGGGGTGTAAAAATTCTATCGTTTTTGCTTGCTGGAGAATAGTCAAATGGCCATTAAAATGATAATATTATATATAATAAATTTATTAATATAATATTTATATATATAAATAATATAATTATATTAATAAATTTATTATTTTAATCGAAAAATGCATCTTCCTGCAACTTAACACAAACTAATTTCTGCAATAATAATGAATTTAATTGACTTTGAACTCACAAAATATTTAATCCCCTCATCTAATTGACTTCTATTTTATTATTTTTGAGGAATTTGATATTCCATTTTATCATTACTAGTCATGATATTTGAATTTTAGCATTGACTTTCCTATATATTTTTTTTCTTTTTTTAAGACCTTCATTCCGTCATCCACTGCCTGAACTCATAAACCAAACCTGATTTTTCTCTGCCTCCATATTTGGAAAGGACTTGTTTGTCATTCTTTTCCATTATATATTTATATATACCAGAATATATGAGAAACTTTAGTACTCTCCCCTAAATCAGCGTTTCTCAACCTTTTTACCTTGAGACTCAACTCAATCATTTTCTGACTTTAACACAAGATTGCAGCTGTCAGATCCAATATTGGCTCGCGACCCATAGGTTGAGAAACACTTCCTTAAATTAATTTGATTTAGGAGCATAAATAATTTTGAGTGTGTGATTAGAAAATTTGTTTTTATTCTTCTTTGCTTTATTTTATACCTGTATTAGAGCCAAAATTGGCCAATTTACCTTCTCTGTTTATTATTTAAACCAACCATCCTCTGGCAATCTTTTGACAAATCGTGAAATTATTTCCCTCCTCATTATATTATAGTTAGCTCATTAATTCTATATCTAATTCCAACCAGATTAAATCCAATCTATGCTACTGAGAATTTTTGATCGAGGAAGCAATTCTGGAAAGGGGCACATTCTATTTAATATAACTTCAGTATTGAACATTTGAAGGTGAGGAGGGGGGGGGGGGGAAATGACAGTTCGTCGACCAATTAGCGAGCAGCCTGGGCAAACACTTTACTATGATAACTATCGGCGTTGCCAGATTTTCCTGCTCATTCCTGCTGCGAATGCTGTCCCTCAGTGATACACACTAGCAATGCTGCAATGGTCTTCCACCTCTCCACCGGACCCCAATTCTTAGATTATTTTAGAAGAGTCAATTTCCCCTCTCTGAAATTTATTTTAATTTTTTTTCCGCGTATATATGACAATTTTCCTTGGATCCGCCCTTCCTCAGGTCTTCTTGCATCTTAACATCTTTCTAGAAGAAGGCGTGACCAACTTCTCTTCTCGTTTCCAGAGGGCTCCATGTGATGGGAATCCATGTTCTAATTCCAATAAAAATATATATATATTTTAATTATTGAATTTTTCCTAGCGTGGTTATATATTCAGAAGTCGTAGGTTCGTTTCCCATCATAATCGTATTATGAATATGAATATGAATACCCATTTAATTATGTATATAATACACAAGAAATATCTTTTACATATTAAATTAAATTTTTAATGCCTCAGTCAATAATACCCCTTGATAAAATACGATGGGAGAACTCTATTATCATTAAGGGAATAATTTAATGTTGACTCGGATGTGAAACATCTTGTTTATATAAAATTTATAAAAGATGAAGATGGAGATAATAAATTTCACTCACTTCAGATGTAACCTACATTTCCACCTACGTATTTTAAATGTTAACTAAGACTCATAGCAACTTTTATATTATGAGAGGCCGATTTTTTTTTTTTTTTTAAAGAGCAGTTACTGATTAAACATTCTCTCAAGTATAAATGGCAACATCTCGTTATACAAATGGCGGCGGCGTTCTCAACAAACTTGTTTCGGATTGCTGACCTAAGTATCATCTTTTTAAAAATATTTCGCATTTCGTCTATTTCATTTCCTTTTTATTTTGTATTATATATTTTCTATTTCAAAGTTAATTAATTATAGATCCAAAAATGCCTTGGGACTTATCCGGATAATCAAAATTCCAGATACTTATAAATTCAAAAAAATAGTAGAAAATCGGGAAAAAATAAAACTTTAAAATAAAATGACTTCTCTCGAGGAATAATAAACTTGTTTTAATGGATGTTATCTTTATTTTTGTCATTACAATTATAAAAAATTTTCCCGCTCCTTCCCCTTGAGCTATTTGTCTTAAGACTAATAATTTTTTTTTAATTTGTATTTAAAACTAATAAATGAAAATAATGAGTCGCTCAACGGAATCGAACTCACTTTCACTCGTTGTGTAGTATCAAGTTTATAATCATGATGATGATAAAAAAAATAAAATGTCTCATTAATAATAAACTTGTTATAATGGCGTTATTCCAACTTTTTTAATAAGAGTGGATTTAAATTATTTATGAAGGGGAAATAAACCCTACTGAATGACCAAAAATATTACATGGGTCTTGAACAAGGGAGCAATTACCCCTCGCCACCCCTCTTTTTTTAATTAATCACATGTTAAAATTAAATAAATGATGAAAAGAAATTAATTCGTTACTTCAGTTTATATTATATTAGAGAAAATACTAGAATGTGAAATGTTTAGTTGAATTTTGGAAAGGTAGTTTTTTGTTTTGCCTGGAGGGGAGATTTCACAAACATCCAGGTCTCTTAATAATAATATCTATTTTGAATGTAGGAATAAACATATATCTGATTCAGACCTGCCTAAAACAGAATTCAAACAGAAACAAACTAATTCCCACCTGTATACACTAAATATTTATTTACTTTTCATTTGAGATTAAATCCAAACACTTAATATTATTAATACATTTTATTTTTATTAATATATATACCCAGATATGCTTAAAAGGAAATTATTTTTTAATATTAAGAAATTCGTCCTTGAACTTGGTGTAGTTTAATGGTTATGACCCTCTGAACATTTGCGAAAAGGTGCAATCTCCCATTATTTGATAACTTAATGTAACGATCAAATAATATGCTTGGTACAGTTTGGGGAGGGGGGGGGGGGGCGTTTTTCTTTTATTTTTGACAGTTTTTCAAATATTTTCGAAGTGTTCGAAATTCCATTTTTAATTTGAATATATTTCTAACCTGTTTTGCTTTTTGAACTTTACAAACCTCCTCCTCCCCTCCACCTCCCCTGGGGCCAAGAGGCTAATTGGACACTAATTGATATAAATAAATAAGCCTGGTTATATGTATCATAATTAAAATAAATGTTCGTTTTAAGTCTATATGGCCTCAGATGCCTAAAAGAAAAAAAAATTATTAAAAGTAAAATTTACGAGATTTTAAAATTCAAATCCAATCTATTATGTTTATGAATGAAATAAAATAAATAGAAAACAATTTTCACCCATTATTAAACTTTTTTTTTTTTTAAATTTAAAATTTAAATTTCCTTTCATAGAATATTATCCCTTACTAGAATAAAATCAACCGATATTAGAGTCCCCCTATCCATGGCCGAGATACAAAAAAAAAAAAAAAAAAATTAATTCATAAACAGAGAAAGACGCCGAGTACTATTTGGATGGGAGAAGTTTAGATTTACAAGGAGACTATGTAGAAAAATAAAAATAAATTTGAAGAAAAAATGTCTTGTATTTTTTTTTTTTTTTTTGTCTTTTTCGGCATCTGAGGTCATTTAGACTCCGTCCTTATTTATTTAAATTAATTGGTA
>JAAAKE020114350.1:0-36351 GCA_010014785.2 Anisolabis maritima
ATTGCATTATGACCTTCAGGAATACTGTAATGAGAAACACCTGCACGATTTAAACGCAGATCCCACACATTCAATGGGTTCCTCCTGATTTGAATATTAAGTCGAAAAGAGTATAAAATAGACAAAAAAAAAAAGTCGGAAAAAAATATTTATCACCAGTGTGGAAGAGAAATTAAAAAAAAAGTTTGTTAATATTGTTTTTATGGTAGTAGAATAAAAAAAAAGAAAACAAAGCTTAGAATTAAACAGACCTTACTCTTTTTAAAAGAAGTTTGATATAAAAAATCCCTATCTCAAAGGGTTTATTAAAAAACTTATTATACTAGTTAATTTCATTATTAAAAATTAAATCAATAAGAAAAATTAAGTGATTTTTTTTTTGTCTTTTTATACGCCATAATATTTAAATTAATTGATAGCATATATAATTTATAGAGATAAGCTATATTATTGGAGATAAAGGAGGCAGGAGAAAGATGGAACAATTATATTTCTGGTCGACGTTTCGGGTGGCAAATTATGCCCTGCCACAAAACAAGAAATTGTTTTAAAAAAATACACATCGATGTTATATAAATACAAAAAATATTCTAACAATATTTTGAATAAAAGTATTTGATTTTGTATGTATGAAAGAGGTCGTTCGAGTTGTTTGCTCCCAATTGGTGAATGAAGAAGAGCGTGACCTGCGCCCGAAACGTCAAACAGGAAGATAATTTTTTTATTTTTCTCCTGGCTCCACTACTTTCCTTTGTCTTCTATAATGTATATAAATTTCCTTGTCCTGGATGAGAAGTGAACTACTGACGTGAACCTCTACCCCTCCCCCTGGGAGCAGTGATTTAATAACATTATTATCATTATGGTCCTGTCCCTTGGGGTAGAGGTAGAGGTCTCGCCTCATCTTCCAAAGATCAGTGGTTCGCTTACCGTCCTGAGCAACAAAAAGTTATTTATATTGTGTTTTATTTTTATATTTTATTTATATTTATTTATATATTGGCTACCTTTTAATATAAATAAATAAGGACAGAGTCAAAATGGCCTCCGATCCCGAATAAGGCATATTCACATAAATGCAGGTAATTTTTTAGTTTGCACCGAATTAGGGTGCCAAATGTTACAATATTTCCTTCCCCAAATTTTTCCGTCTTTACGTTTTTCTTCATTCCCTCTCCTTCTTTTCCAAAATTTTTTTTTTACTTTTTTTTAAGATGTTAGGTTGCTGCCCTCCCTTTCTCTAACTATTGAATGAAAAACAATGAAGATATCCGCGTGACATTTTAAGATTAAGGGCTCGGTGATATAAAAACAGTTGTTTCTCAGTCTCCACTTTATTTGACAAATATTTCAGCCAACCTCACGCCGGCACCACATTGTGATTTTGTAGTGGATATGTCTCTTATCAGGGGATAATATAAAATTCTTGCGAAGGGCATTCGGGAGCAATTGAGGTAGTGAGGATAGCCGGTATCAGGCTGGCCGAAATATTTGACAAATAAAGTGGAATATTTCTCCGAGCTCTTACATTTAGTTCATATGCCGAGCATTAACTCAACTTTAAAGATTTTAAGATAAAATTTAGTAATAATTTAATTAAAAAATTTTATATCCTATAAGAGCAGACAACATTTAAGAGTTTATTCTGGTTTTTTGTTGGTTTATTTTTTTTTTTACGAGTAATCTAAAAAGAAAATCAGGGATAAATTTTTAAATTATGAAACGATTTTAAAGGAATAGAAAATTGAATTACAAAAAAAAAAAAAAAAAAAAACTATTATTTTTACTGTTTTCATTTTTATTTGCGCATAGGGAGATTCCTTTAAAGGAGATAGAAATATTCAAATTAGACCAAGATGTTGACCTAAAAATAAAAGAGGTTGCTGACGAATGGCTTATCTTCGAGAGTGCTGGTGACTTTCTCAAAAGCCTTTTAGCTTCAAATGGCGGTCATAAGTCGTAAAATGAACAAGAATGAATTTTTCTCATATAAAAGATAGCGATAGGATGCAAAAGGGGGGGGAAAAAAGAAGAACTGATATTAAATTATTATTTCCGCTTATAACCTTACTTCAGTCAATTGTAGAAACAGCAATAATGGTTTCATTTAATTACAGGATCAACTCACCACCACTTGAAAAAGCTTTTTCTGCGTAGTCAAGTGCTTTTACCAGATTATAGGCTGTTAAAGACATTAACATAAGTGCAACATAACTACTTAGTGTAACCAAACTATTTTGAACACGATTTTTTTCTTTTGAAATGAAAAGGAAAGAAAGAGAGAGAGAGAGAGAGCGTTTATGAATGAGAAGGAAAAAGATTAAGATATGGTATTTACTAAATCTGCCACTCAGCCACTTATTATTATTTTTTCTGGATTTCGGCTTGTTTCTTAACAAAATCATCTTATTTATTTTAAGGATTAGCAATAATAATTCTCACTTGAAATTTAAAAAAAAAAATTTATTTGAGAGAAAAAAAAATACGATTTCAATTGCTTTTAAAGAAAAGAGGCTTGCTTATGGAATATGAATTGGGTATTGGTGTAGTTCTTAGGTCATGATTTTATTTTTACTTTCTCTTACCTATATATGAAATATAATCAGAAAGTATTACGATCTTCAGAAAAAATGATGTTGTGATTTTTAATTTTATTTTTCAAATAATAATAAGTAAATATTAAAAATATTATTTTATCTAAAATTAACGTTTTTGGGATAGGCTACCACTAGAATTTATTATTCAAGTGTAAATCGTGAAAAAACTAAACAATGAAAGGACCTATAAATAATATAAAGTATAAAATTTTCCAAGAAAATATAGAAAATAAATCTTAATCTTATTAATAATAATAGAAGAATAAGAGAAAGTAATATAAATAAAATTAAGAGTAGGTCGTTATTTAGTATATTGTCTGGCTATAGTTAATGCGATTTAAAATTTGAATTTAAAATTCACTTTATTTATTTTATTCAAATTAAATTTGAAAAAAAAAAAAAATCAATTTTTTTAAATAGGGAACTAGGTTGTCTAATAACAATAAAGAATTTTGACAGGAAAATTTCGAGATGATTTCCCATTTATTGCCATTAAGCAGAGAGAGCCCTTGAGCTATTAAGGATCGTCTTGAATTCAAAGGAGAGTGTTTAATTTCTCGCAAATTTTAATTTTCATAAAAATAATAGCTAAATAAATTGATCTGCTTCAAATTTGGTTGCCTAGGCCTTCAGGCTGATATATATATATATCTATGCATAATTATTAATGATTTATTTTTTGAAAATTTAAATGAGTCTATGATAGTTAATGAATCTGATTTGTGGCAAAATTTCCTGTGACAATGTTTTATTAAAAAAAGAAATTCCCTTCTGCCATTTTAATATTCATATTTATATCACAACCATTAATCAGACTTGCCAATTCGTTGTTTTTTTTTTTCCAAAAATAAAATTTATATACCATTAGTTATGGGATAATTTAAAAAAATGTATTCATTCGCTTCGTTTGACTTTTTAAAATTAAAAAAATGTTTTAAAATAAAGTCATTAATTTTTATTATTGATTGAGCGTCTGAAAGGGATATTTTCTTATAGGACATTAGTTTTTTTCAGAACAATTTTGATAGATGGCTGCAAATAGTATAAATTTTATATTAAATTAAAAAATAATAAAGTACATCTAGTCCTGTCCTTTGGTGCAGAGATAAAGGTCTCGCCTCACATACCAAAGGTTAATGGCCTTGAGCGACAAAAATTTATTTATATTATATTGGCTACCAAATAATTTAAATAAATAAAGACGGAGTCTAAATGGCCTCAGATGCCGAAAAAGACTTTAAAAAAAGGACGTCAACATTATGCCAATTGACAAGGTAAAGGTCAATGTTGTTGATGCCCATTTTACAAGGTCTTAAGCTCCCTTCATTATATCTACACTCTCTACTTTATTCAGTAGTCGGGTGGCACTATAACAGGAGAAAAGTCTACACAATTTTTGGCATAATACCATCAAGTGAATGCGGCTTCAGTAATTAAACATTTCATTAAAGAAAAAAGAATTGAATCAAAACAGCCCTTTTTAAAGGAATTGAATTTTATTTTATTATTCTTAAAATGATAAAACAGAATATGAAAGTAAAATGATTGATGAGAAAAAAAGAGAGAAGTGGGAGGCTTGGAAGTTTGAGACAAATGAAAAGAGAAAAATATTCTTTTTAAGTAATCTATTAAATACAAGTAAATTTTAATTTCCATCTCCTACGCTTCATCTTAATTTAAGAACTCTGGATACTGGAAACAAGACGGAAGGAAAAAAGAATAATAATGATGTAAATGATATTATATATGTTTAACAAAGAGAAATCGTCTTCTTTTATAAATGAAAACAGAAAATAATCTGAGGTCTTAAATGAAACATATATATTAAAAGAAATTAATTATAAAACATCCTTAAAGAGAAATTAAATATTATGAAAGAAAACATTTAGATTATTATTTGTTGTGGAGTTTAAGTCCAAGCCTGAACACCTCATCACAGAATGTCCTTTCTATAGCACATATATTAGACGGCATCTAATAGAAACCAAAGAACCAAACTTCTGATCTCCACAAACTTAGCTAGATCTCCTCAATAACACATCAGACATCGTCATTAAAGCAATTTATTAATAACTGAAACATCTCCATATATAACAAACACAACATAGGAATTGAAATATTTATTTTTTAATATTTTCTTATGATTTTCTCTTATATATATTGGTATATATATATATATATATTGGTGTTTTTTGTATTCTGTTATTGGTATAATTTTTTTATTAGGTTTATATATATATTGTGTATTTGTAAAACAGAACAGAAACAGAAACAGAATGGCCTCCGGCCAGTAGCCATAAATAAATTTTAAAAAAATAAATAAATAAATATAGATTCCAAATGAAAAATATTAAGCTTATTTATTGAGTTTTTTTGATTTATTTATTTTGATTTAGATTTCATCCCTCTTAATAATCTTTATCGATTAATTAAACATATTAAAAAATTTTAAATGTATTTAAAAATCCCTAAATACTATCTCCCTCAAAAGTAATTGAAAAACCTGCATCTTTCATTTCGTCTTAATTGGATAATTAGAAGATTTACCCGATATCCGAAAATAATATATTTAGTAAAAAACAATGAAATTTGATAATTTTGAATTTCATGTAGCTCTCCTAATTATTCATTAAGCAAAAGATACCGGTTGTCCAATTACTTTTGAGGGGATATATAGAAAAATAGAATAATTTTTCATCAATTATAAATTCGAGTCTTCCGTTTTGCTAAATCCTATTCATGAATCTGTTTAATTAATTTTGTCTGTGAAATTAAAAAAAATTTTCCCCTCGGACAATATTGGAATTTGAAACTCTGGACTGTAGCCAAGTGCTCTATCACTTAAGCTACCATAGAGTGGATTAATTTCTATCTTCTTGGCATCATCACTATCACCTTATTACATCCGGTGACCATCATATTATTTTTTTATTTCAATTTTACTTTCCTCTAATACTCGAAGGCAAGTTTAATTAGAAAGTTTTTTACGAATTGAGTTTCCCAGACTTGTGAGTTCAAAAAAATGATCGCGGTCCGATAACAGTTATCATCCAAATTTATATAAATTAGTGACCAATATAATTTAAATAAATCTTCTCGTTCAGGATAGAAAGCAAAAATGTAATTCTTAGATCTTGGAACAATAATTTTACCCCTGGTCTGAAAGACAAAATTTGATAACTTTTTGATCAAAGTAATGTAATATTATCTAGAATAGATACTTGGAATTGAAACCTAAAATATCAATAGAAAATTTTAACTTTGAATAATATTGGAATTTGGAACTTCAAAATCTTAAGTTAGGTGAAAAAATATCCAATACAAAATTGTTCTACTCATCATTTTAAACAACTTTTGTTTGAACAAATTTTTTTTTTCATTTTCCATCTAAGGAAGAGGGGTTAAAATAATGTATTAAAGATTTTAAATGTGAATTAATTCCATAAGTTAATAGCTTATATTTTATTTATTTTGAGAGTTAAACCTCGATTGAAGTGTCACTTTTGTTTCCAAAAGATCATATTGTATATGTTACCATGAGAGATTCCTGGAGAATCTAGAAAAATCTCGTGTTCTTGACACCTTTTTTTTTTTTTTTTTAATTTCAACTAACTTTTTTCATCTACTTTTTTTTTTTAAGTTTGATAAATGATCGATCCAAACATCGAATTTAGCAAAAGAGAGATATATATTATTTGTTCGGAAAGGCTAAAAAGAGCCTGTTAAAAATTGATTATCTCCCGAATGCTTTTTTTTTTTGAATCGCGAGCTAAAAGTGATAAAGGGACTGACTTGTAAAAGCTCTGATGTCGTGTCAGAGCTGCACTTTGCTTGTTTGATAAGGGGAAGGGTTATACAACAAAAGGGCCGAATCTTGATTTAGTGAATACCCTTTATATTGTCGAAAAGAATATATACTAAATTGAAAAGCAATACGGATAATCCTTTGAGAATGTCAGTTTTTAAATTAATATTTTGAAATATAGATATTTTAAAAATATATATAATATATAATTTTTTTCCCTCTATCTGCCATTTTAGCAATAATAATAATTTTAATTTTATCAACTATTATAAAATATAATACAAATTTTTGCGAAGATTCTGATTCTAGAGGGGTAGAGATTCAAAATTTAAGAGGGAAAAGGGCGCAAATAATATCTATTAATATTACATTAGCTAAAAATAGTTGTTTCAATGTAAGACAATGAGAAATAAAAAATTTTGTTTAAAAAAAAAAAAAATAGGCAACGAAGCCATTTTACCTGAAAATATAAGATGGGGCCGCCATACAACCCTATCGAGGTCATGACATGTTGATTTTTAGCTTATGTTGTCTTTTCATTAATTAAATTAAACCCCATCACAATAGAACCTTCAGGCAACTCTACGAGCTGTGATATGCCGTCCTATGGAAGGGACGTAAAAAAGGATTCCTTCTCAATGATGTACTCTTCGCAAGGAATAGGCTACACGCCGGTGCTGAGAGAAACTAAGACATATTCTCTTGCATAGAATACGTAGGAATAAAGGGACTGTGTGGAATTAAATATATTAGCTAGCTAGAAATGAATACAGGTGGAGGAGTTAGAGTTAGAAAATAAAGTAACCTTATTGGGTGTTGATAGATGGCTAAGCCTAGAGGACGGCTGAGGTTGAGGTATGTCTTCGTACAAGTAAGAACCTCGGGTAAATATACGGGGATCCTGGTAGATGGGTATAAGGGTATATGGTCCAAATGAAATGAAATGATGATTAATTGAATTAAAAAAAACGTCAATGAGATTAAATAAAATTTCATAGTTTTTTCACTATGATGAGATAGGTTTATTTTAAATCGAATTTTTTTTTTTAGAATAAATAAATATAAAATAAAATAAAGTCATCGAGTTTCACAAGATTTAGCCTAGCGGATACTGAGAAAATGGGGAGGGGGCTTTTTACCGCCTTCTTCAGCCGATTTGTTTGAAATTTTAATACTTTCTTCGGTCCTGCTAGGGCTATAAAGTTGATCAATTTCATGCTTTTCCGATCAATGGTTCTAGAGATAGAGATAGATATACAAAATAAACGTTACATATACGTATATATACATATAAGCATAGCAAGATTTTTTCCCATTTTTGGGGTTTTTGTGACTTGAAACGTAAAGATATTTTTAAAAATTGGTGGGTTAAAATTTTCATGATCAAAATACGAGTACTTTTCCCTTTACTATTATATATAAGGATATATTACTAGTATATATAATGGACCAAATCTTTTTAAATAATGATAATAATAATTAAGACGTTTATTACCAGTCCTTGACCAAATTTCATTACAAATTGTTGAGTGGAAGGGAATTTATACTTAAAATTGAAAAAAATAGTTAAAGATAATAAATAAATTTTCAATACTTATAGAAAGTCTAAAATTTTATTTATATTAATATTTTTGGCTTTTTTAATGTAATAAATAAATATTTATTTATATAGACAGTATGACCCCAAAATAACCTTAGAAATAAACTTGAATCTTTATTCCCAGGGGGTATGGTTCGCTCTGTTTAAGAAGAGCAGTAAACTTTTGCAACTTCGTTGCTTTTTTTTTTTTTTAATTTTAAAAACCTAAAAAGTGCATTAGAAGAACTATTAAAAAATGGAATAATCTCATCTTTAAATTCCTCCCCTTTTTTTTTTATATAAAACATTTATTATTGTCTTTTCACTGAGGATCGTATTAGAAAATGATATATGCTTTTTTTATTATTCTAAAAGAAATGAGTTAAAAGCCTTCTTTTGGTTTCATGAATATTTAAAAGAGGATTTTTTGGACTAACAAAAAAAAAAAAAAAGAAAAAAAAAGGAATATCTTTTTAAAGTTTGTTAAAATATAGGATTTCTAGAAACGTTCGGCAACCGGAATATTTAATTTAAAGACTGAATCAAATAAATGAAAAGCTATATATTTTCAATTTTGATTGACAAGGCTTTCAATCAATCGAAAAAAAAAAAATTGCCAAAAGCAGAGAGTTGCAAAATATTCCACAAACATGATTTTAATTTTATATTATTTGAAAAAACAAAATCTATTTCAATATGATTCAATATCTAATATTTGGTTTAGGGATTTTCAATTTGAAATGATATTTTTGATGATAATATATTAATGAAATGATAAAATAACCATCGATAAAATCGAGTTATATATGTATTGTTTTGAACACCAAAAAATATGTCAATGTTCAAAGCCATTTCCTATGAAATTATATTTTTTTTACTAATTGCAAGTCAATTCAAAAATATGATTTATAAATTAAATAATTAAATAAATTAAAATATTGTAAAAATAAAAAAAAATTATTATTTTTTCTCTATTATTACTTCTAATCCTAGCAAAAAATCTATACATATTTACACTTTGTTATAAAAAATATTTTAGCCCTTTTCTTTTTTTTTTTCCCACTAAATAATTTATTAATAGTGAAGACATGGATTTTAAAAAAATGTTAGAATCCCCAGAGAATTGACCAAAAAATCTGAACTTTTTTCGACCACTTCTGCGAGAGATAAATAAACAATGAATTACCCATCCATGATCAAAATTGCATGAAGAGATTCAATTAAAAAAGAGAGAAGTTTAATTTAATTTTCTAATTAAAATACACTCATTAATTTAAGAATATGATCAAAAACTAATAATTTAATCTCATTAAAGCGTATGGCTAATAAATTTATGGTATCTGGCATTCGGTTAAGCCTTATAACGAATAATCCATTAGACAAATAAACTCCAATAGATTTAATAACAGATTCCGGCCATGTCTAATGGTTTTAGTCGCATTTTGCGGTATAAATCAATTTACATTTTAGTATATAAGACCAACAGGATTTGGATGGGTGGAGACAAGGTGGCTAAGCCAACCTCGAAGGGCGAAGGCTCTCCCTTCAACTCTCTCTCTCTGATTTGATTACAAATGTTTAAATAAGTTTAAACTTGAGCTACTATATAGGAGGGAGGAACTAAAAAGGGCTTTTTCTAGGCATCGTACATACATCGAGGTGTTTTTTAGTTAACGATACGTTTTAATAACAAACTGGATTTTGTTTGCCCTGAAGGGAGAGGAACGAAACACGAAGGAAGGGCAATTACGAGCAACGCAGATGACGAACAGAACATAGGGCAGATAAGGGCTTAGACTATTGTCTGGTAATGCTTTTGAATTAGAGAACATCCTTCAGAAGGAAATATATTGGAGAATAGAGTGTGGTTGTAAAGTTGAAGGAGGGGAGAGGGTAAAAAAACATCAATCTTGCAACTAGAGAACTGCAAAACGAAGAGGGTTGAATAATAATCGAAACTGATTTATTTATGAGAAATTTGTTGTTTCAATTATCTTAATTTAAAATAACTACCCTTGTAGGATATAAGTTTTCAATCTAAAAAATAAAGTAATTATTTTCTAAAAAAAAAAAAGATTGAAATTTCAACTTTCAATAAGGAACATCAAGGAAAAAATTTAATCTCAAATGGAAATAATTATTAATCAACGTTCAATTCATTATTATTTTTCTAGAGTTTTTTTTTATTCTTTCATAGATTTATTTTTTGTCGAATGCAATTTTAAAGAAATGATTAAATTATGTAAATTTTCAAAAAAAAAAAAATGGAAATAATTTACATTCCCAGTCATTTCTCTATGAGCACATTTAGCAGAAACTTTATATAAATTCCAAAATAAATAAATAAATTTATTTCCGACCTGCTTAGAGGTACAAGTCCTCGGTGGCTATGTCCAATTAATCACCAAAACAAATCTACAAATTGCATAACACAAAACAAATAGAAAAAAAATAATAGAAATAGAAATGTATGCTCATTAAAAAATAACATGTTCATATATTTCCTTCGAAAGAGAAAGATAAAAACATAATTAAAAATTGACATGTGACCAGGAGTAAGCAGCGCATTAGCCAAACCGATATTCACCTCAAGTTGTTAAGGAAAATCTGGTGACAACCTTAACAAGGATGCTCTGACCTCACTCTACCTCAACAAATTTCTGAGCTTGAAATAAAATTGTCACACAATTCTAGGACTTTAGGACTTGACGAAATTTATAATAGATTTAAAATAATTAAAAATATTTGTTTTTGTTAAAAAAACATTTACAATAGAGAGAAAGAATAGAGACCAGAAGAGTAGGTAAAATATATTTTAGGGAAGATTCCACCCATCTTGATTACTCTCCTGACGAAGAAAAGAAATGCCATACTTAGTTCAGAAGACTCGTGCTCGCTATCCATGTAGTTACTTCTACTATCACAACTAAGAATTTCATATTATTTTTTAATATTAATATATAAATAACACTCTGACTCTTTAATCAGAGACTACCAAGACGAGGGAATAATTTTTTTGAGATAAGGGGTTTCCGTTTCGTACCCCAAGAAGTGGAAGCATTACTTAGAGCATATAGAGTTGGATAAATTTTTGTGCTGATCTGATGCCTTGGAATTAGAGGCACTTCGTCTCAACATCGATATCTAAGAATTAATTTTAAAAAGATTTTTAACGACAAATTTAAATTTGGTGTATTCAAGCCAATTTGTTATCTCCACTCAAATTAAGAGTATTAATTTGGAATCAGAATCAATTCCAAAACAAGGGCCAGAAGTAAAATAGGTAGAACACAATAAAAACTCCAAAAGGTTTTTTTCTATCGGTTCCTCTTTTTAGCATTTCTCTCGCCGCTTGTTCAAATCCAATTTATCCGAGGCTAAAAGGCTTTAAAAACAACAAACACAACTTCGTGGTTCTATTTAAAACTAAGAGGTAAATGTATACATATACATATATTTTCTATTGTTCGTGTTCCGCTGAACCAGTTGGTTAATCCTTTGTATCCATGATGTTGCTTACCTCGGATGGTATAGTATATAAACATCAAAAACAAGTGGACATGTCAGGAATAGGGTACAGAGAAGGAATGTGATGTTTCAAATGGTAGAGAGACTAAATAAAAAATCCATTAAACGAATTAAGTCTAAATCCATTTGAAAAATTTATTATATATATGGTCTACTCAATTGCTAATAGCTTTTTTATTTAATTAATAAAAACATATTATTGGGTTTATGGGGGTGAAAAATTTATAAATGAAGCGCTTTTTTATTAAAATGAATAAATTTTTTTGAAGGTTTAGATTAAACTTATAGTCATTCGAGAAAATACACTCTTTTGTTTTTACAAGATATATTGGGTTCGGAAAGAAAAACATGTAAAAAAAAATATATTGTAGTGTGGAATAATATGGAAAAATTGCATCAAAAAAAATATTAAATAAAAAAATTTTCTTAGAATCTTATTAGGGTGATATACTCGCTTAAAAAAGGGAGCAAAAAAAAACATTGACTTAAAAACCGCGAATCTCAAGAATCAAATTTATAGAACTAAAAATATAAATTATTAAAATAAAAAAGTTAAGGGGAAAACAAACATGTTCGTAATTTTTCAAAAAAAAAAAAAAAAAAACACGTTGAAAAAAACGAAGAGATCAAAGGAATTGAAGAAAGCTTCCAGCAAAAACAGGAGACAAAGTCTCAGGGCCAAAGATAAAAGAGGAAAAAGGGCAATTTAGGGGAGGGCCATCAAAGAATTCCTCGCTGACCAGCACAGACGAGGTTGAATTGTCTCTCCTCCACTACGAAGGTAGAAGGTAGAAGAGAATGACCAAGGGCGAAAAAGATCACCCGCCTCGGAAGTAATTAAACCGATCACATCATGTCCAAGAGCAAATGTCAAACGTTAAGGGCCAAAGGCCCAGAGGTAGAAAATCTAATTTATTCCTTTACTCTTTTTCTCTAGTTTTTTTTTATTTTATTTTAGGTTGCTTGGAATTTTTTTCCTCAAACTTTAATTAATTTTTGGAAATCACATGTTTCATAAAAAATATTAAAGCTGTTTTCAAAATAAATTTTATACTAGAATTTCTAGGTTAATATATGAATTTTTATGAGTTGAAATATTTTTTCCTTATGTCATTTTATTTCTACTTATTAAGCCTTTCTAGCATAATCTAGCCATCTGGTGTATCGAGCCTTAAATCAGGGGGAGGGATAATGAAGATAATATATATGTGGAATAGTGTTTCACATATATCCAACAGCGGAAAACTTCCAGAACATATATATATATGTTTGTGGATATAAAAAACAATAATATCATATTAATAAGCAACAATGAACGCACGTTGGAAGCAATCGAATTTATATTAAAATTATATACAGAGAATATTCATCAAATTCTAAATGACCTCGGCAGCAAAAAAAATGACAAAATTAAAAAAAAATAATGTGGAGTAAATCCCACTTTATCTTCCCCCCCTCCCCTTTGAATACGCTTCTGATCTAACCTATCCATTAAATTAAATTTTAATTATATTAAATTAAAATAAAAATTATTACTAATCTTACCTACTATATTTTGTAACTGTAATTTTGCAATTAATATCCAATAAATCAATAACTATATTATTATTAATACAATTACAATATAATTTAAATTGTAAGAAACCTTTTATTTAATAATTAAACAAAATATACTGGATAACATGGAAAATATTGAATTTTCTAACTTTTTTTGAACTATTGGTTAAATGAATCTTTTTTTAATAACATATTTGGAATACGTTTTAAATCAAAACATATTGATCACTAATCTTTTACTAAAGAGTGCTTTATTTTTATTTAAACAATTATTTGAATTGCCACTAGTTTCTACCTTCTACCATAAATTTTTAGCTATAACTATAAACAGTAACAATAATATTATAATTTACTTTGTAAGGAAGCTGAAATTATTTTATAATAAATAATCAAAATCTTTAAATCTGATAATCGCAAAAAATGTATTCCATGGTAATATAAAAATCAATATTGTTTTATTAAAATAATAAAATTATAAAATATTGAGAAAAATCTGCCCGTTTATAACCTTTATTAAAAAAATCTTTGAGAATTTCAATGATTGAAAATAATATTTTAAATTAAAATTATTTGTGGAAATCCTATATTAAAAATGAGTGTAGGATTTCGAGAAAATTGAAAAGCATTATGAATTAAGCCCTATCTTTCCTAAGCTAATTAATGAGAGGTAAAGGGCCTCTCACTCCCATAAATGTGTACCGGGAATTGCCCATAGAGCTAGAAAACTTGTATGCTTTCAGTGTACGATACACCACCCGAGGAAATTTTTTTTTTTAGGATTTGAGGGTTTTTATGCCTTTAATTAAAGTGTTTTCCTTCAAAAATATCAAGAAATAACATAATTTTGTTAACTTGAGAGGAATTTTTTTAAACTAAAGAGAATTTTCTAATGTGCATAAAAGACTATAGTTGATATTAATTAGAGGGAGTTAATACCTTTAACAGTAACTGATCAAATCAGCTAATAGGACGAAGCGCGGAGAGAGAAGACATAGTATTATGATCATGAAAAATTAACCCACCAATTTTTAAAAACATCTTTACGTTTCATATCTAAAATATCCCAACAATGCAAAAAAATCTTAATCTGTGTTTCTTAATATCTGTGTGTATGTCTGTGTAGGTATTAGCTTTTATTTTGGTTTATATCTTTGGAACAAGAATGAAACTAAATTAAATAAACAATAATATTTGGAAAAAATTTCGTTGTTGTAACATTCTGTTTACTGTTTTTTTTTAATTAAGTAAATAAGTGAATTGTAATTGTAAATAAAATGAGTTTTGCTGATGTGGTTGAGGCCCGGTGGTCTGGGGCAAAGGAAGCATACCAATAACTCTGTGCCTGGAGATCGCGAGTTTGACTCCCGGAGACCAGGTCACTTGATCCACCAACAAAAATATATTCACAAAAAATGTTAAATAACCAAGTTCTGATGAAAAGATTGATGAGCGACCAGAAACGTCGACGATAAGCAGGAATAAAAAAAAATAGTTTTTGTTTCATCCTAGGTTGGTTTATAAAGACTTAAAACGGTAATTTGTATAAAGTTATTGAAACAAGTTTGTTGAAAATAATAAATTCATTAGTCCTATAAAACCTTGATAAAGAATGGATGGAAGTACAAACATTAACGGTTTTAATTTTGATAAATTCTTAAGACTCTTTGAAATTCAAAAGCCCTAAGGGGGTAAGGTTGATTCATGTGAGAGCAATTCCCAAAAGAGGGTGTGCATGTCATTATTTTACTTTTCCTATTACATCAACGGAGATAAATTATAAAAAGGATGGATTCACAAATGAGAATACTTCATGATACTAGGAAAATTGTTCTCATCTTATGCGGATGTTATTTATTGGAAATTTGTTGAAGAGAAACTCACACCATTTGCAGTATAAACGAAGGAAGCGAGAAAGGGATCAGGCAAAATGCGAAGAGAAGAGAACTTACCTGCAACAAAAGAAAAATAATCATTAGAAGATAACAAAATTAAAAACGAAGTATAATTAAAGAGATGTTCAGAATTTATCAAATGAGTTTGACGCTTATAGTATGGTACAGGGGCGATAAAAAACCACTAAAATAAAAACATTTTTTTTTTTTTAGTAAAAAATTAATTTTATAAAAAATCAAGAATTGACCTTTCAATTAATATTAAAAATATTTTTATTTCATGCCATCCACAGAATTAAAATTTAAAATGTGATTAATGAATAATTGTATTTTGTGCTTTGCACGGTTAATCACAATTTGGTATCTTACGGTTGATGGAGGATTATTTTTTTTTTTTAATGTTGGTGTAACTAATTTATTTTTTCATTTTCGTTCACATTAAACAAAGTTCATATTTCACATTTTATCAGAAGGAGGGAAAGTTTCATTAATTTTAATAATAAATTATCCCCCATGTTTAAATTACGAGGAAAAGCTGCAACACAAAATCACAATTTTAGACAGCCTCTTTGTTTCTTATTGTTTTTAGTCGTTAATGGAATTGTTTACTCATTTTGGTTCATAGGGATGTTTATTTAAGTTAGTATGTCTATTTTAAAATCATTTTGCCTTAAACTTGTTAGTTTTTCATTTAAAAGTTTTCTTGGGATCTTCTTAAAGTGTTTATTTATTTATAGGAAATGGTATTTTGTTTTTCATATTCTAAACTTGTTAGATTTCATTATTTATAAAAAGTTTATTTAATCACTTCTGTTGGCTTTGGAAAAAAAATTGTTATTTAGGAAAATATTTTTTTAATTGATCTGAAAATGATATTAATCAAAGAGGTTCAAATGCATTAAAGAAAAAATTGTAAAAACAGGGATAATATAGCAAGTTCCCATTTAAATAAATAACATTAGGAAATAAGCAGATAGTGACTAAGGAACTTTTGATATTCCACCCCCGGGAGGGATCATGAATCAAGATTAAAAAAGGGAGGGGCACGTATTAAGGGAAAATTTTATAAATTTTCTTTTAATCAATATCCAAAGTCATCACATTAACTCTAGACAATTGACCCACCAGTGATATTTTATTGGAAGTTTAAAAGTGAAGACTGCCGGTTAATTGCACATAAAAATAAAGAGAAAATATCACACATTTCTCTTTCTATTGCTGAAAATTAATGATGATGAACATATTTTAAATAATTAGTTCAGGACAAAAAGACGATAAAACAGTTTAGAACAAGTTACTATCCTTTAATTTTCATTTTAATCCAAGAGGCTCTAAACTTTCTACAAAAAGTATACTCTAACAGCGTCAATTCATGTGAGCCATTCTTTTAGTCCTTTACATTTAAATTATATGAATGTAGGCCAATATATAAAAGTATATTTGACTCCACAATGTATGAAGTTTATTTTCAACGACAAAATTTAATTCATATGGTAAACAAAGTTATACAAAAGAGATTAAGTTAGTATAAAAACATACTAATAAAATAAATTCAAATGTCTCGAGTCTTCTAAAAGTCATGCCAATTAACCTCGAAACAATAGGGTCAGCGTATATTAGAGCTATGTCTCTAAAAATAAATTATCAAATAAAACTTTTATGCCGACATATTAGAGAATATTTAAAAAGCAAATTTAAAGATTTTTGTAAATATACTCTTGTAAAAAATAAAGCAGTGATTCTGATCCTTTTTAGGATCATGTACCAGTAAATTTTAGGCATAAGGATTGCGTACTGGTAGCTAAAATTTTTTTGAAAAGTGGACGATATTTTATAAATTATATATTTTTTCTTATTATTTTATTCACTTGTCACATAACGGTAGTACCGGTACGTCTACCATAGGTTAGGAGCCGCAGAAATAAAGCATTATTTTATTTTTTTATTATTTTGAGATTATTTAAAAAAAAAATAATAAGGATAACTTTTACTTGCGCCCAATTTTGCCTACTCCATATTTTGAATCTGTCTTCTTGAGATTTGAATAACTCTACAATTATCAACTTTCTAAATCTAAAAAAAGATGGTGTCTGAATGTTCTTAGATTATATTAGCAACTCAACTCAACTTTTATTAATAAAAAATAAAATGCAGAAATTAGTACGAGGGGGGGGGGGGGGATTTGGATGCTGGAAGTTAGGCAACCCCTAAAGGATTTTATATGTTCTAGAGTGAACCACGAATGTTCATATAATTTCTAGAAAGAGGATTTATTAAATACTTATACGTATATCGATTAGAGCTTAACCAAAAAAATTCATTAGTGGATTGGATTGCCTGCCTTTCAGCAAGCAAAACCGAACTAAAATATGGATCCCGTGGATGCAAAAATTCTAAGTTGAAAGGAGGTAGAAGATTGTAGCAAATGACAGCAAGCCAACAGTTGAACGGATACGTTTCGGACAGAGTTTATTTGTCCATTTTCATTCACTTTTAGACTATTTATACTAATCTATCAAAGATGAATTATTATCAACGGAAATACACGTTTAAGACTACAGTTAACCTATAAAATTCATACATGTCTAAATGATCTTTTGTATTCATTAGAATATAATTATTTAATAATTGTGAATTATCAAGTTATAATAATTAGAAGAATTTGAAATTAAATTTGTTTAAATTATTTCTTGATTTATATTCCATTCGACTTAAGAAAATTTTTTGTAGAGAATTCAAGCGGTAAATTGAATGGAATACATTAGAGATGGCTTCTATATAAAGATATATAATTTTATTTTATTATAAAAATAAATAGATGGTAGTTCTATTGGGTTTATATAAATGAATCCTAAATCGATCGTTATTTGAATGGATGGCTTAGTTAAATTTGTTAGTTATCAACGGAAATACACGTTTATTAAGCGTTAATAATTTATTAAGTGGAAATGTTTTGCTAAAAGTGCTTTTTGCTAGCCAGCAAAGAACCTTTAGCTAGAGAAAAAAAAAAAAAGAAATGTGCAAGTAAATCAGAAATTCCATTATGAAAATCTCGTTGACTTTGCGCATTTCCAAAAAAGATACTAATGAAAAAAATATTTCTCATATACTTTTTTTTTTTTTTTTTTTCCAAAAAGTTATTATGTGTTGGAATTATCGTGGAAAGTATAACTAAGATCTACCTTTAAATTTTCTCACTTTTTATTATATTTTAAGTATAATAAATATTAATAATATTAAAAAGATCACTCTGCCCTGTCAGACGGCCTGTGGAATCAAAAGGAATGACATGGCATGAAAAAAAGAACAAGATATATCAGTCTTAACTCGAACATATGTATGTGATATAATGTTTCTCATTCTCTCAATAAGAGATTACAGACAACGTTTTGGCTCTCAGTCTAGGCCATCTTCAGAGCCGGCTAACAAGAAATGTAAAAGCGATTGCTTTTATGTGCTCCCTCTTTTTAATATTAGATTTGAGACAACGGGGAATAACCAAATCTTTAATAATAGAAACTTTTAAATTTTATTTTGTTTAGGAATCTCTATTACGAATCCCCTGATCTATCTTTCCAAGTGAATAAATGTTTCCCAATGTACTTCAATTTTCCTTCGGTCCTATATGTATGGGTGTAATTTATTATTCATTTTTTTCTGTCTCAGTTTTATCTTCTCATTTCGTCTTCTTTTGAACCCCAACAAGAGAGAGATGATCGGTTGGTAGATCACTGTTCTAATAAATAGCTGAAGTGGAAGAATTCAATTAAAATTTTTTAGAATTTTTGTTTGAAATTTGAAACTTAATGATGGATCATTAGTATAGACATTTATTGTTAAATTATTCAAATTACTGAAATTTGAATCTTTATTTTTATAAGAGAAATGATTGAAGCCCGTAAAATAATGCTTGACTAAAAGCAATTATTCATTAATCAAAAATTTTTCAATGTTATTTTGAATTTTCTTGTTGAATCTTGAGAGGCTTCTCGAAATAGGCTATAAATTGAAGGTCAGCTTTTAACGTTAACGCCTGCCAAAAGAAATTTATATTCATAAGCAATCATTTAGTAAATGTTTATTTAGGCTAGCTTTATTTTACCTCAAACTTGACCCCAGCCAAGGTTTGCCTCTTTATAAATATGCATACATTTTTTGGACGTTCTATTTTTGAACGGATAGATTTTTATATATTAATAATATTAAATAGAAATTAAATCAATATATTAATAATATACTACACTATACTAAAGATCTCTTCAGTCAAAATGCTTATAATTTTTCTATTAAATTTTTTTTCTTTTTTAAGTCTTTTTCGGCATTTAGACTCTGTCCTTTATTTAGATTAATTGGTAGCCAATAAAATTCAATAAATTTTTGTTGCTCAGGACTTAGTACGTAGAGTAAGACCTTTACCTCTGCACCAAGGGGCAGGGCTTTCTATTAAATTTTAAATAAATACATTATTTTGGGAAATTGTTGATTTTTTATCACATTTTAGACTGTGAACATGTAAACATTAGCTTGGAAAAACAAATTCAAAGTTTTAAAATAAATGAAAAGTAGACATAAATAATTAAATTAAATACATCCCCTCCTCTCAATATTATTTATAAAATATATACAATGAAAGATTTTTCATAAAATATTTTAGAAACAAAATTTGAATTTATTTAATTTAGTAAATAGGACTAGGACCTGCACAAGGCAAATCCCCGATTGAAGTACGCGAACCCAAGTAAGTATAGTGAAGTATGAAACATTCCTGTAAATGTTTTGTTTAAATTTGGATGATTTATTTGGTGCAATAATAAAAAAAAAGATTAGAAAAGTTTTATATTTGCGAATTTATCTTCATAGTAAATTTCTGTACGAAGTAGAGAATAGGCCCAACGATTAATGACCAAAGATTTTCATGAATATGCCTGTTATTTAGTTAGGAGGTATCAATTTTTCCTATAAACATTTTTATGAGATTTTTCCCGTCTAATTTAAGATTGAATTTTTTTTAATTTTATTTATTTATTTTAGTTTTTGCAGTATAAAGAAAGATTCAATTTATCTACGAGTCCCTTAAAAAAAAAATCAAGTTTTCTTTCCTTGAGTGTAAAAATTCAATGGATTTATTTTTATGTTCTAGTTATACTCACAGTACTAGGAGACCATTTAAGCAAAGAATAAAATACTGTTGATTAAATTGAATTGAAGGTGTTTTAGCTATAAAATCATTCCAAATCTTTTCTATTATCATAAACTTAAAATTTATCGCAATGGCTAAAATAAATCAATTAATTATCATGAAAGAGTCGTGAATGAGCTGGCCACATCAGATTCTTTTTATATTCGCATAATATTTTATTAAACATTTAGATCTTTTTCAAAGCTTCTCCATATGTTGAAATTCAATAAACTAAAACGAACATAATAGCCCGATCGAGATAAAAGATTATTCAGTAACATAAGGTCTGAACATAAATCTGTTTGTATTAAGTTCAAGAAATCAGAATGGAATGTCTCAATAGAGCATCGATGATATATCTTTCAATTTTAATTTAACTTAAGTTGGTGACATAAATCTTAGATGAAAATATTTTAATTGCTATTATTTATTTATTTTGTTTTATTAGTTGTCTCTATTTTCTTTTCATCACAATAAGATATAAATAAAAATGCCTTTTCCCGTTTACTCTTTCATCAAATTTGTTCAATCAATGTTCATCATCTCATCCCTCATTCTAAGTTATTTTGGGTTCAATGTTGAATGAATCAACATTATGGAATTTAAATATTATTTTAAAAAATCTCTAAGATATTTGATTATAATATACCCTAAGCTAATAATTTTTTTATTGAGGGTGAGGTAATAAAGAAATTTTAATATTTAGATTTTCATTCCATTGCGAACAATTATAGATGCTGTTTGAAGATAAGATACTGGTTTTTCAGGAAGGTGGCTAATATTCACCAAAAAGAGATATAAAAAATTCCCACCCTCCTTAATATATAATATATATATTGGAATGGATGCATAAGGTCCATAATGATCAGTAGTCACATGCAACCAGCACAAGAACAATATAAATGAGAATGTGGAAAGTTCGTTGGGGTTGGATTTGAATGATTAGAGGAAATAAGTTTTGGGAAAAATAGTGAAAGGAAGATTGTTTCGGGAACAAAGGAAGACTGGAATTGATTTGACTTCTACTACTCACAAGTTTAACGACATAGGGATATTGTTGTTTCTCTTTAAAGGCCAAATCCGATTTCAACACTTTTTGTAGCGGTGCTGTGTATGGCAGAGAATTTTCTATGTATATAAGTGTAGAGAACATCCAAGTATCCTCTTTCCTAATTTATTTATATTATTGTTTAATTATGATTGACTTTGAATGCAAATCCTCGGAGCTAAATAGCAATCAAAATTTCTTAAGCACAATATCCTCAAGGATTATAAAAATATGATAAAAGGTGATATATTTTGTTAAAAGAATATAGATATATCTATAAATATATTTTTAAGGTTGTAAATATAAAAGTATGGGATTTGTTCATTTGTTATATTAATCGAATAAAGGTTTATATACATGTATAAATCATTCTTGACTCAATTGGCATTAATAAACAAATTTTTTGAACACATAAATCTATGCCTTTCTTTTTGTGGATTATTATTTTACTAATAAAATATAGGAAGAGGGAGAAATAAGCGCCTTTATTTATTTAAAAAAAAAAAAATATTTTTTTCTGGACGTTTCGACATAGAATTCATCATGTCTTTTAAAGAGTATAACTGTCTAAACCCATGTAATATTAAATAGAGTTGTTATACAAATGATACAAATTCGCATATATATTGCCAATTAATGTATTATAATTGAATTACCAACAAGTGGCACTCTCGAAAGTAAAGCTCATAATATTCAACGCTCCGAATAAAGAGATCTTTATAAATTAAGCTTCTTATTCCTGGCTGCGACCCTCTTCGTATATTATATTGATACTATCAACAGCCATGTCCTGCCACATACTTATCATTTTAATATTAGAGATTTTGTATTTTAATTATTAAGAAGCATGCAAGGAAAAAAACACTGTTGAGACGGAAATTCACATCTTAAGATTCCCTGAGCCCTAAAAGACCAATCTCCAAAAATGGACCGCCAAGCCGTGTGTTTAGTCCCACCAGTTTGTTGGTAGCCCAATCAAAAATCAATTTTTTATATTAACTATTTATAATAAAACTCAAAAATTTTTTAATATTTCTAATAATGATGATTTTTTGTTAGATTTTATAATTCAATATAATTCAGAGAAAAAGTTTTCAAGTAAAATTATGCAAGGAAAATGAATGGCTTTTTTTATATATTTCTTATTAGGGTTCAAGCAGCCAACTAGGACCATAAAAATAACATCAACAATGTCAATATTTCTTTCTACTCATCATTAGGACATTTATAGTTATTCATAAATTAAATACAAAACCTGCACACATCAAATTTTATATTGTCATCAATAAATTATCATGATAGTCATAAAAGATCACCATTCTTAACAATAAGATATGGTTTTTTAATTTTTGAATAAATTTAAAATTTCTGATTATCATTATAATTTATATCATATTTTTTGAAACCTTTAATAATAAATATCACTATATTTTTCTCAAACTGTAATCACAGATTACACAAACGACTTTGAAGCACAAATAATATTAATATCATAGACAAGAATGGCAATCTCTTGAGAAGTAATAAGCATAAGATCATCCAGAAAAAATAATAAAATCAATGGACGCCATATTTTTCATAGAGTGATTTTAAACCAAACTGCCCTTGGAACAAAATTAAAAAGAATATAATAAAGTTCCTGGTATAGAATAGAATTTTAGTTAATAACTAGAGGAAAGGAGGAGTCTACCTATGAACTTAAAAACTCCAAAAAAGTCCAAATGCCTAGAATCCGAACTCATATCTCCCATAATTATTTCGAGTCCAATCTTATTGGATCTTTAATGAATTAACCGATAAGATGTATATATATATTTCACAATTTTACTAAAATAAATTTAACGACTAAGTGTAAAAGATGACTATTGTTATCCCTGAAAAAATTCGTGACATACGAAATGTTGGCAACGAGAACAAATTTTTTAATTTTTACCTGGCTACATGAGAATTCCGTCCCCAAAATATAATTTTTTGTATTTTTAAAAAAAATATGTTTCGCTTGCAATTTCCAAATGAAATAATGTTGTCGTTTTATTAAATTTTTAAATATAAATTATAGCTTAAAATTTTTTCATTATTTAAACTAGATAGTGAAATTTTATTAAAAAATAAAAGGACTATCAGTTTTGTAAATAAATTTGATAAAATTAATGAGATTTAACTTTAATATGTGCTTGGATAAGTGGATACTCAAACAAGTATATTTCAACAAATACTGTTATATTTATTTTATTGTGAAAAAGGTTGATCATCTTTTCCGTTCTTTTTATTTAAATACGCATAAATTTCTTCTTTCGCCAGCAAATAAGAACAAAAGTTTATTAGAATTTAATATTTTACATTCTGTTTATTAAAAAAAAAAAAAAAAAAAAAAATCTTTAATAAATTTAACATTTTTTTTTTTAAATTTTGAATAAAAAATAACCGAGCTGAAAACAAAACAAAATTAAGAGGACATTCGAAAAAAAAAACATGGCATCGCTTGTAAAACAAGTTGAATTGTTTAATTTTTTTATGATAAAACTCTATATTGTATGTGTGCAATTACTATAATACCATCTGTTAATTTTGTCATTTTTTTAATCTCGCTAAAATATTTTAATGTTTTATTAAATTCTTCTTTGAGGCATGGTCTCCTTGATTACCACTACATATTTCTATATTTTTATTTCAGCATATTTTTTATAAAATTATTATAATAATATTATAAAAAATCATGAATGAAGAGCGATTAAATTATATCATAATTATAATAAATAATCCCGTAGTCAGATAGAGAGAGAGAGAGGAAAGGGACGAAGAAAGGTCTGATAGTTTACGACTCAGACCACACATGTCTACATAGGCGAGTGATCATTAGAGCTCTATTCACGTGTGGAGGGATATATTCATATTACACACAGGGCCGTTAATCGGAGGTTTGGCAGCCATGAATCATCCTCCTACTCCAAACTCACGATTCAATACGCAATTAGTAAGTTATATAGAGGGAAGTAGGAAGCAAGATTAAAAATGGAATTGGAACTTAGAATTACAACTAAGTTCGTATTTCATCCTGTCATTTTATTATTAATTTTTTTTTTTATAAACCTACGATCTAATAGTAGCTGTGTGTTAATATGAATAATATAATTTATCAGCTGTCGAAAGTATGTTTTATATAATTCTGAATTAGTGGGAATTTTAGACATGACGATGAGATGCATAAATTCGTTTTTGCTAGAACCTAGGCAACTCAAATGACAAACTACTATTCGAGCATCTTTAGATAAATTGGAAAATCTCTTAGTGAGATGATCATTTGAGCTGGCTACTTTCCAACAACCAACAAAACTAATTTCTTCAATCCATAGATCAAAAATATGTAACATAATCCCGTCAGATGAAAATATACCGAGCTTGGTACCCGCTTATTGAGCATTTTACTCATTATTTACTGAATGTATATTATGGAGTATTTAATTTATTTTTCAGCTTTGTTTTTAAAATTTGACTAATTACTATTTTTTATATCATGATCAAAGTTAAAAAAAAATTGAAACGTAGCTTTAAAAATGACCGAACTTTTTTAATTAAATTCAATGAGCCGGGGGCAGGCACTTACCAAGAGAACATTTTCGAGTTAAAGAGGCAACCTCCCCATTTCCGGGAAGGCTCAGACCAATTTTTTGTGAAATCCTCATTAAACAATGTAAAGATGACGATTAAGGACCCAGTCCTACTCACGCCCTATGCCTGGCCATGCAACTTACTCCTTGTAAAGAATATTTCATTCAAAGGAAATGCAAGTACTTTCTTGAGATTTACAAAAATCAACTATTCTATATTTTTCATTTCTTAACAAAGAAATTATATATTAATAGGTTTTAGAATAATTAACTAAATACTTTTATTAATCACTTTTATATAATTTTAATAAATTATTTAAAGCAAAGCAACTTTAAAACGTGTAATAAAAAAGTATTGATCTGGAAAGTAATATTCATAGTACATGCTGCTCTGCTTGTTTCAGGTTAAAAAAAATATATATACGTATTTATTTATTATGTATGTGTATATATATGCTTTACTTGCAAATCACAAAATACACTTTACTTAACCCAGATAAAAGGGTTGAAATGAATGTCGGGATTTAAAAAAATCGCCAATATTTTAGAGAAAATACGAATTTTATTTTGCAATATCTTTTCTAGTTTTATGCAAGCTATTTTCGTTTGTTAAATATTATATTTGAATAAATATTTTGTTTGAAATGATAAAAAAAAAAAAAATGGTTTAAAAGGGTAAATTTCTCAAAATAATAATAATAATATATAGCCCACTCTAGTATGATACGGCTATTTGGAATAACTATATATTATATTATAGTGGTAAATTTTTATCTTTTTTAATAATTAATTTCAAAAAATAAAATAAATTCTTCAAAAGATTTAAGTGTATAGGCCTATGACCTGTAGCTCGCTTAACAATCAGTTTTAATAATTACATAATATTTTTCCGATATGGCTACGACTGCTGGATTTGAGGTGTGTGCTCCAGTGTACGAAAGTACCTCGGGCACCCTCCCCCCTCCCCCGTGATTGAGAGGTTAAAGATATTGACATTGTTAATATTGATAGCCTTCAAAGCCAAGGGGTATGGGTTCAGATCCCTGGCATTCCGATGAAAATTTATTTATTTATTGGATACCAATTGAAATAAATAAATATGCCTGGATAATTTGTATCATTAATAAATTATATATCTTTTAATATCTATATGGCCTCAAATGCCAGAAGAGCTTTTAAAAAAAGCACTTCGGGTAAATTAACGGCGATCCCAGTAGATGGCTCTATACGGCCCAAATGAAATGAAATCATAAACTTATTAGGATTTTATCAAATAATAATTTGGATAAGATAAATTTCTCTTTTGATGGGAAGAAATAAAAAAAATTCCTAAGAAACATTCATTTCTTTTTATTAAAATGTTTGTTATTGATTAATAATATTAATAATTTATAATATATATAAATATTATCCCCTTCAAAAGTAATTGGACAATCTGTATCTTTTGTTTCGTTGTAATAGATAATTACCCATTAAGACGAAACAAAAGATACAGTATTTTTGAAGGCATATTATTTTTTAAAGAAAACTCTCTCTTCAAGCTCCTATAGGAGCAGGGGTCAGCATCGCCCCTGACAGAAATGTGCTCCCACTGCAAAAGATTTGTATTTGGTTGCATATCTTCCAGTTAATTCAACATTATATTATAGATTCTATCAGATTCATTCTTGTCTTGGCATTCTTGTTTAGAAAATAATTTTCCAATTAATAAATAAATAAAGATTTTTTTTATTCCTTTGAAGTTGATCCGAATGTCAATTTATTCATAATAAAACAATTTTTCCTCATCGGAACGATTTCAAATTCAAACGTAGTAGACACCCGTTTTGCTACCACTTGATTCATTAATTCATCTCAAGTTTCTCAGGAATCTTTATCTGGCGGTCCATCGGGGATCAGTGTCTACTCTGGGAGCATTGGCCCCGGGGCATGAATTTTAAAACGGGGCGCCGTCCTGCCGTTAATCCATTCTATTCATAGAAAAGATAGCAGGATTCGGCCCTTCGATCCTGATAAGCTCTCTCTTCATTCATTGAAACCTAACTCCACATCACGACACAAGTTACTTTTTAAAATCAAAGGTTCTGATATATAAACAAAAAAATCTTAATTGGTATGAATAATCAAATAGATAGAAAGTGAATATATGTATAAGAGAGTAGCCTGAGTTAATTAAATAGACCAAGTTCTAACGAAATATATGTTACTTTAAACCGTTATTAATTAAAATGTAAAGATACGCAGATAGGTATTAAGCGAATTTAAATAGAATGGATGATTCTGAATATTTAGAACCTGCTTAGCAAAATTTTATTTATTTATTTTTTTAAATTAATAGAAGTTTAAATTTTATTATTAAAAATGAATGTTTCAATTTGGGTACCTATATATTTATAGGATGAGATCTTTATCTTAGGTCAGAGCGAAAAGAACCAACACTATATTCAAGACGGCTGAATCCTGGAAGGATGGCTCGTTAAACAAGAGTGTGAATGGACCACATATAAATAACGAGATAGGGTCGATTGCATTACAAAAATTCGATTGGTTTTCAAACTATATTCTTATGGATTAGCACATATTAAAATTTTTGATGTGGCTCGATCAAGTGTTTATAATTGTCATGTTCAAATAAACGGAAGTCAAAAAAGACAAAAATAAAAAACTTTTATAAAAATTTCTAATAGATTCAAAATATTTCTTGATCCTTTTGATTGATGATGCCCTTATTTATATTATATATTTCAATTTCAATATTTAATATGTTGTTTGTTTACTAATTATTTAGTATTAAGTTGACGAAGAAGCTAAGTGGAAGAAGTGCTGGAGAAGGGGTTAATATAATCAACAAGGCACAACATTACAAGTTTAAATATGTTTCTAGAAAATAATTAAATAATTTAAATAATGGATACAAATAATGTACATATTAAATTATTTTAATATTAATGAAAGTATATTAAATTAGAATATATTTCCAATTTATATGATCGAATATTAAATTTCAAAATTGAATCATTTATATTTACATGAATCATATTAAAATCATTATCGAGAATATAAATATTCCAGATCTCCATTTTAATTTTTTTATTGTCAAATAAAATGCAAGTATTAAATTATCTAAATTGGCATCCCCTTGAAATGTTGAAAACACATTCAAGAGAGGTATTAATTAACTAGTAGGGCAAAGCCAGCTTCAAAGGAATGAAAAGGGTAAGTATTTATTTAAGATCTGACAAAATGGCTCTAACCACGAATACGAATCGTTTGCTCGCTGAATCTACCCAACTTCTATCTATTAATGAGAATTTATTTCTAGTTAAGCTTCTCCAGCCATTTGCCATTCTATGTACCTATCTATATCCAATTTAATAAGCAAATTTAAAAAACATAAATAAAAGTTTATTTAATTAAATGATGAAAAAAAAAGAAAAAATATAAAAATGTATTTATGACCAACGTAGGGGTGGAATATTAAATCGAATGTTTCTAAATAAGGGCACCAAAAACAGATTAGATTCGCTGGTTGAGTTTAATTACGACTTTTTGATTAAATCTATTAACAAATAAGCAAATGAATTTCAATCACAGTTGTTAGCTTTATGGAAAAAAAATCCTTTGAAGTTAGATAAAATTAATTACTATGACCTCTAAAGCAGAGGTGAAGCTCCTTGCTTCATGATCTAAGAGTCAGTGGTTCGCATTCCTTCCGGAGTCTTAAGATTTATTTAAATCATTGAGAAGCGGAGAGACGGCCAATGATAAAAAATAAAAAGTAGAGTTTATTTGCCAACGTTTCGAGCACCGATTGCATTCATCACTAAGGTAAATAATTTATCAACGAATTAATTTTATCAAAAAAAAATATGAAAAATTTCTCCTTTTTTCTATGAATGAGATCTTATCAATAAAAAATGCTCTAAAGATAATTTTTGATAAAGATTCTATCTATCATAAAAAAAGGAGAATCAAACCTCCCGATGTCAGACATTTTGCTTTTAAAATCCTGTCATTATAGTGACAATCTGACATCTGATTTTGCCCTGATGATGAATACGAACGGTGCTCATAACGTTAGTAAATAAATTCATCTTTTTATTTAATACTTGTGAACGTCAATAATATAATCATGAGGTAAGACTAATTGAAAAACTGTCAAATTAAAAATGGGGTTCAGTAACATAAATAAACACTCAATAAAGCATAAAACAAATAAAGGCACTTTTACACAAAAAATAAATAAAAATAGTTAAAAAAAAAAAAAAAAAAAAAAAAGCCATTTTAAAAAAAAAAAAAAAAAAAAAAATTAAAAAAAAAAAAAAAAAAAAAAAAAAAAAACAGGTTTGTCAACTTCTTACACTTGCTAAGATAGCCAAAAATAAAATAAATAATACTTCACTGGCCAGAAGGTGGAAGAAGCGTTCAGTCGTACATCTGGATGCCGATAATATCTTTGTCTGCCTCTCCGGTGCACTTTCTCAACAAATATCCAGTCATCAACTTCTATTCATTTATTTAAATTATATGGCTACCAATTAATTTAAATAAATATGGACTGAGTATCTCTATATCAGAAATCTCTCAAATGTCAGAAAAAATGTATTATTGTTATTATTATCATGATGATTTTAATATATTAATATAATTATCTTTCTATCTGTAAGACTGATAACCCATTGTCAAATTTAATGAAAATAATCTATATCAAATGTTAGTAAAATTCATATAAATTTATTATTAATGTCTATCGTCTCCGATGATGAAGGAGGAAAAACGTTTTATTTATCTTAGCAAACAATTTATATTATGATTAATAATGCGAATGATTAAATTTCGTTTGGATTACCAAATTTAGAGGAGGAGAGAGCTGTTTAGCATGTTTATCATTAATGCCGGCTGTTGCTTTGGTATAATGGTAAATACAACCAGAGTCTAAATGATAAATATCATACTAATAATTATAATTTTTTATATAATTTTTCAGAATTTTTTCATTTGAAAGAATTATTTTTTTAATAGTTAATTAAGTTATGGCTGTATTCGATGAAGAAGAAGAAAAAGAAGAAATGACAAGAGAAAAATAAAACAAAATAATTATATTTTTGGACTACCTTTCGAGCGCAAGTCACGCCCTTCTCCAAGACCTATAATCAACAAAATAGTATAGAAAATGAATTTTAAATTTACATATTTCTGCTTACCTTAAATTGTTAAAAAAATACACATTAGTGTTATTATGTTATAGATAAAATATTTTTATAATATTTTGATTAAAAGCATTAATTTTATATGTGTGAAAGGGCTCTGTTAAGTTGTTTGGTCCCAATGAAATTATTTAAATTTTTCTCATGAATATACAGGGTGATCCAAAAGTCAGTTTACCTATAAATAATGCTATAATGTTTCATTATCCGGAATATCTATTTGCTATTTGAAATTCTTAGATAATATAGAGAGATGGCTGTAGTCAGGCTGTTAGACATAAATGTCAAGAGTTGACTTTTTTAATTGTAAACTTTCTCTATATTATAGAACACCGCGCCTTTTTTTTGTTGAAAAGTTGGTGGATGAATCACTGGTCTATGTGGTGGGGGTATTATAAAAGACGTGTTTGCAAAAAAAAATATTAATATTGAGAAATTAAAGTTGTTAATTGAGAATGCTTTTAAACATATTAATAATAAGAAAGAATTTATCCGAGGCATTTATAGTTCTATTCACATAAAAGGGTCATTATTTTGAGAATTATCGTTAATGTTTGCCCACTTTTTTTTTTTATAATAATACATGATTTTTCATAAATTTGATGTTTGTTATTTTAAATACAAATTGGTAAACTGACGGTATAAGTCGTTAAAAATATGTATTCATTTCGATTAAGAGAAATGAACCCTCTCCCCTCCCCCGTGGCCGAGAGGCCTGACATTGTTAATAATGAAAATCTTTAAAGTCAAAGCTAATAATCTATTCGAAAGTTTGACAAAAAAATAAAATTGTCTTATTTCTCTTCGTCTTCTACTTCAATATTTAACTTAAATTAATTTATAAATTTATATATTAAATAATTTGTTTGGATAATGATTGGTGGGATTGGGCCTGGGAGTCCAACCCAGGATCTCTAAAAAAAAGTTCTCATAGATAAGGGAACCTATGTCTTTACTTCCTCGAGTTCATTCTTGGACCAATTCCATTAATTTAATTTAATTCATATAAAAAAATTACTATAAGCGAATATTTTAAATATCAAAAACAGAGTTGTTTATGGATTAAATCAATAATGTACAATTTGTTCTAAAGTCATGAAGGGAGATTCGTTTACCGGATCAAACATGATCCCATGATAATAAATATAGACCAAATGAAATGGATTGCTTGTCCAAAATCATCTGATTTAGATAATATAGCTATTTGTTTATATGTATAATTTATATAGAATGACATTTCGATTTATTTATATTATTTTATCTGTGAATATATATTCTTTATAAAATAATAGTTATATATTCTAGTGTTGAAAAAATGCGTTTTGTTCTGATGAATACTGATACTGAGCTGACTCAACATTTTCTCTGCTTAAATCTATTACATTTAAACTCTCAAGGAATTATTAAGCCTTTTTTGCTTAGAAGCAAAAAAAAATCAAATCTCATTACGGTAAGAAGGAGCAAAAAGCAAAACATGGAGTCGAGTAAAGAGGAAAGAAAATGGGGTGGGTACTGCAAGTTGTTGTTCGTGTAAATTGAAGCGTTATCGCTTGGTCCAACCAGCCTCCTGAGTCTCTTTTCTTGCGCGGGACTGTAATCGTGAGAAAACAGCTGCCAGCCAGATCAACGCGGAATTATTGAAATTGAACTCCGAAAAATGCGCTGTTTGCATTTTAACACCTACTACTTCTACTACTACTTTTCATTCTCAAAGTAAAAAAAAAATTGCCGACATTGGAAATCAATCACATACCCTCACACATACACATTCTTAGGATATATAAAAATCCATTTAAGAGAGAGTTAATTTATATTATCCCCTTCAATAAACGTTATATTTTCTTTTTTTACTAAATTAAAATAAAAAATAAATACAATAATTGGGAATAATAATAATTATAATAACAACAATGGTTTTGAAACGATCAGATCCCCTCCTGAAAATGGCGCACGTTTGGCTACCTGATGTCGGCTGGCCTTACCTACGAGAAAGAGGGATTCATCCTTGCCTGCCAGGATGGCATGATCAACATCCTCTCTTACCGCCGACATGAACGTGAATGGTCCTACGAATTGTCGAACCTGGGGGGAGTATGAAGAAACTTTATTCCATCTTCTCTCTGCTTGCCCGAAATATGCTCCTACCGCCTATGTGTATCGTCATAAAACGGCATTGAGGGTGTTGTACTATCATTTGCGCCACTCATACGGTGTGGATGGAACACTGATGCTGCCAGAAGCTCCCGGTGTTATTGAGTTCGTTGTTGAGAATGAGGGGTGTCGAATATATTGGAACTTTTCATCTCAACTACCCTGCTGATCCAAGTAACGTGGGGCAAAATGCGGTATTGAAAACCTCATCGACAGATGCATGTGTCAAGATGCTATCCAATGCAAGAGAAATATGTCGATGGCATGGTTCGATTACCGAAAGGCTTTTGATACAACACCTCAGAAGCTCATTAGACTAGACTAGACATTAAACGATATATATTTATTAAGCTACAATGCTCCAGGTATTTTTATGGGAGAGAATTGAGTCTATATAGGTGTATACATAATGTATTGTTCTGAATCTTCGAAAGTTTATCACAAATTTGTTAAATTACTGAGATTAACAGAGCAATGAATCGAAAAAGCCAAAAGGTGTCGGGGTTCGCAAAACATGTATTGAAGAAATTTTTTCATCCAAATAAAAATATTTAATGTAAAAAATCCTCAAGTTTTCACTATTTAGGGAACAAAGATCCTACCATAATAGGCCTTTTATTTACTTTATTTACCCTGGTAACATTTCGAGAAGCTGGAGTTAAAGTATTCTCGTTTTAATAGATAATTCTAATGTGTAATGTTTAAACAATTGTTTACAAATAAAAAGATACAATAGCGCCAGTAGAAAACATGTATATAGAAAGAAACCTTATGTTTTCTATTGTCGCAAGTGTATTTATTTATAAACAATTCTTTAAGCATTGCAGATTAAAATATTCTAAAAAAACGAGACCAATAAATGAATCTTTATTTACTGTGTTAAAAAATAAATGAATAATTGAAAAAAAAAAGGGTAGCTGAATTTTCTACATTTAAAAAATTTTTGTTAACAGCTCCCCCTCTCTTTAATAATATCACTGCACATGTCAAATTATATTCATATTAAAATCCTCTCTGAAATTAGCCTTTTTTTTTATAAAACAAATATTAATTTCAACTATGTATTGAGCCCTAAAATTAAATCGGTACATATTTATCTCTAATTAAATATACACCGTTTATTTCATATTTAAATAAAAAAAAAATCTCAAATTCACATTTGCATAAATCTTTTTGAAATCAAAAAGAAGAAATCATTTTATGAGTGCTAATTTTAATTAAAGAGACATATAAGCTTTTCAATAATTAACAGCATTTATTTAATCCTTTGAACAATTTGAGAGACATAAACATACTTGGAACATATCCACACCCTTTTCAACAAACAAAGAGCCTCTAGAGAGGGAGAGAGAGAGAAGAAGAAGCACTATGAAGAGAATGCATAATGTTGAATTGTGGTTTGTGTAAGAACCTGAGCCTATATAAACACAAGAACAGGAAAACATATTAGGCACTTGAAAAGAACAATAAAATCTCTGTGAATTTTTTATCATCAAATAAAACGATAAATAAACAAAGGCTCTTTAGATTTCTTCATCTAGCCTTTGATATTAGCTATAATCTTAAAGGTTTATATTTTTGACATCTTTCACCCCACCAGCGGGTGGAAATTGAATGTCCCATTAGACCAAAATAAATAGACAATTGTTACACATTCCTACATAAATTGGTGGGTGTTTGGTTGCTAGAAGATAGGCAGCCCAAGTGAACAAATCACGAATGCATTTTTCTATTAATTGCTTAAGAGCTGAGTATGCATGACCAGTTTTAAAATCTCTCTAGAAATTAACAAATGAGTATGTGTGGTTAGCTTTAAAGGAGGTCTGGAGCGTTTAATCGAAAAATCCATTAGTGAGTGGGTTGCCTACTTTTACAACAACAAAACACCAACAAACCATGCTTTAGATAGAGAACAAAATTATGTAATTAAAACTATATAAGTTATTATTATCAAATGAATATGAACAAGTTAGAAACGTAATTAAGATCATCATCAAATTAATAAGATGTGATTGGTTGTATAGAAAGTGTTATTGGGTTTGGACGGATTATGTTAAAGGCGAAATTAGTAACTCAATTTACGAGAGAGAGATTTGGCTTGTGTGCCAAAAGTAAATACAAGTTATGTTATAGGGCTTGATGGGAGTTCTTGAGTACAATTACAAAAATGCCAAAAAATAAAACAAATGAGATCTACTAAAAACTTTGTCATCATCAAAGAAAAACGTGAGTAGCGTGCCTGTGAATAGGTGACCAAAGGGCCCATGTTTTGTTTTTTGCAGTTCTTCGAAAATATATGAAATTATCTTCCTAATGCTTTTTCTTTTATTTTTCTAAAATTTTTTACCAATTTACTGATTGTTAATATAGGAAATATTATTTTGATTGATTCATTTTATTAATCAATATGGAGTAGCCAATTAACGAGATTGCATAGTTTCCGGCTTGATTGGAAAATCTCATTAGACCTAAAACCTTGTCCAATGTTAAACAATGAGTGAAACAGAGATCTCGATAAAGAGAATAATGATTTTGTTATCTAATTAAACAATAAATAAAATCGTAAACCTAATTAATTAATGATGAAGAAAAAATAATCTTTCAAGATAAATACGAATTGGCTAAAACATCATGTTGTTGTTTTTCTTATTGAATGATTTATTAGATTACACACCGAAGTCCTAAAAATTGGCCAAAGTAATAAACTTATTATTTAATTTAAAAAAAAAAAGAATTAGATTCCTCACATTTTAGAAATAATATAAAGTAGCCAAGTGCTGTTCTTCTTAAAGGCGAGCATTAAAAAATAAGTGGAGTGAATGAAAGCTTTATTGGTCATTTTTCCCAAAAGCTTAAAAAAATATTTTGATTTTTTCAAGTTGGTAAGCTGAAGGACGAACTCAAGTAGAAAAACTTCCAACTCTTTCCTCCCTCTTCAGAGGCTTTTTCTTTTTAAGGGTGCCCGTGTATCCGCAAACATTCCGCAGGGCCCTTCGTCCTTCTCCTTGTTTACCCCCACCCTTGTCAAACTCTTGAGAAACACTCGATTAAGGATCATTAAAGTTCATAGACGAGCCTCGTTAAACTCACCAACAAGAGTCCCCGATTATACTCTCCCAACTTCTCATTTAGAAAACCTCTTGACCTCTCGTAATTTTTCTGATATCCATATTTTCTTTAAATTATTTGTCGTTCATCATTCATTTTCAACTAAAAAGCAAAAGTGAAGGTTACAATTACTTTAAAGCAAAAAGTCTTTAACAATGCGTAACAAAGTTAAAGAAATTATTTTAATTTCTAAAGTAATTCAAGCAAAAGTTTGTTTTTTTTTTTTTATGTTTTTTAATTTGATTTTTATCAAAAGTTTAAATCGTTTAATATTGTGAGTTAATTATAAAACAACGATTGTATTTTTAATTAAATTAGCTAAATACAATAGAATAATCATCGGTAGATTTATATTCTACAATAGAAAAGAAAATAAAAACATTTCTTTATATTTACTATACTAAATGAAAGAGAAATTTTTTCTATAAAAATTTTGTTGAATTTATCAATTGATTTTGGATTTGTCAAAATTATTTGAAAGGGAAAGCTCTCTTTGTTTAATATTCATTTTGATGTAAAAATAATCCGAAACATTATATATCATTTATGTATAATAAATGAAGTTTTAAGTATATCCATTCTACATAAAAAAAAAGGGCCTAGCCATAGCAAGTCATAAATAAATGCATCTTGATTATTTAAATGCCGTATAAAAAAAAAAAAATGGAAAAATTTCAAATAATAAAAATAATAAAAACTTTTTTGTACAAATATAATTTTCTATACGGTCAAATTAAATAAGATTTTAATTAAATTGTGACAATGATCTCATGCTTCTTGATATATATTATCTTTTCGGCATCTGAGGTCATATATAGACATATAAACGATACATAATATATATTTTGCAATACATTTAATCCAGGCATATTTATTTATTTATATCAATTGGTATCCAATCGATTTAAATAAATTTTCATCTGACTGCCTGGGATCCGAACCAATACCCCTTGGCTTTTAAAGCTATCAATATTTGCAATGTCAGTATCTTTGACCTCTCGGTCACGGCGGGGGGGGGGGGGGGGGGAATCAAATTATTTTTTTTTTTTTTTTTTGTAATTTTTTTATCATATCAAAAAAAAAAGGGACTTT
>JAAAKE020114351.1:0-16243 GCA_010014785.2 Anisolabis maritima
TAAAATTTTTATTATTTTGAAAGAACCTGTTGTAAAAAAAAGTCAAATGAAAATCCTATTATCTATTAACAATTATAGAATTTAAGGGAATGTCAAATAAATGAATTACACAATGAATAATAATTAAATATAATAAATAAACGGAATCTAATTGGATCCAGGTGCCGAAAAGGATCTTAAACAAAATATTTTATTTATTTGGACCATATAGATTCACCTATCGGGATCCTTGATTATTTAGTCGTGACTTTTTATAGTAAGAATTATATCTGGATGTGTTTAGGACGAATACCTGTGAAGCCTTCGTGCACCCCGAATACAGTCAACCTCTTGTCGTAGCCATCAATCGGCCTCGATTGTCTAACTCTAATTCCTCCTTCTATATATTTCTTAGGCACTTAGACCATTCAAATAGGCTCTTTATATCATTAGCTCTGTTACTGGAGGTGAGATTATGTCACTTTCCTACCCCAGGAGGAGACTTCTGACATAGACGAAATAATTTTTTGAGATAAGCCGGACTCGAACCCGAATTGTTTTGCAACTCTAGATTTTGTTGGCAATCAAGGCTAAGCAGCGCTGAACCTCGGATGGGTGGCCCCGAGGAACCAGGCTGTTGAACTCCCGCCTGAAGACATCTATACTGATTTTTTTAAGAGAAAATTGTATAATATATAATTATAAAGTGGTCTAAATTGACTTAAATTAAAAAAATTTAAAAAAAATCTCTCATACCCGTGATGCGCACAACAATCTCCTGAATAGACATCACCGATCGACTCCTCCACGGAGCCCTCTTTTAAAAATTACCATTATTAAATCGTATGTGAATTTTTTTATAGGTATTTAAATTAAATAAATCAACAAACAAAATATAAATAATAAATTTTGCAAGTGATATTTAGAAATTTCTTTATGAAGAACGGCTCTCATTATTATTAAGTTGCTCATTCCTGTCGTAATATGATAATAATATACAATCATTCAAAAATAACTTATCATATATACTTTTTTTTTTTTGAATCCTCCAATTGTTATTCAGAGCTTTTATATCGCGATAAGTGGGATGTACATCGGCATATAATGAAATAAAACGTCGTCGACCCATATTGCCTAATAGTTCCGGAAAAGGAGTGCCTCAAACTATTATCTCTAAATGTGAGATTCTTTATTATCTATTTATATTTATATAATTGAAGAGAATGTCAAATAAATGAATTACTGTTGAATAGTTAAATAATTTCTCCTATTTCTTTTATAAATTGAAGTGAGAGAAATTCTTCTATTAAATTGTAATGCTTATTTAAATATGTTATAGGTTATGTTATATCGCTAAATAAAATACTAATCTTAAGCAATTCATCATTTTTAATACTTATGTGTTACTTCTTAATCTTTTATCATCCATTAATTTTTGAAGGTTCATTCATTTTGTGTCAATTTTTTTAAATTATTTATAGTCTTCAGGCATTAAAAACTTTTAAAATATTTTATTTACTAATATCAATGGCCATGTGGTAATTTATAAAATGGAACTAGTAGTTGAAAGATGTTGAAAAATGTTTCAAATTCCATATTGCTCTGGTCGGTAATTTGAATAAAGGCCATATAAAGTACAATTATTTCATTGATAATTGTTTGGATTTTGTTAGATCAAATTTTTTGTGGAAATAAAGAAAGGGTTGCGTTTAATTTGCCGAGACCAATCTTGAAAATCGTGCTAATCGGTGTTTTGTTGTACCCACAGAAAAACGTAAATATACTATGACTGACGAAGTCAGTCCGATTCAATTGAATATTAATAAGTAATTCAAAGAAATAAGTCTTTGGAATAATTTTTTGAAAAAAATTCCATATTGTTAATAAATAAATTAGTAAATTATCAATGATGAAAAATTTAGTGAAAAAATGTTTATGAGTTTCGAAGAGCTCCAATGCGAAAATTGTAGATTATAGGCTTAAACAATGATTTAATAGAATCAAGAAAAGTCAACCTAGTTGTCCTTATAAATTTTTCATTTTTATAATAAAAATTGCACAAATTCTAATTAAATTCTTTTAAAAACTCTAAAAAAATTATTTTTTTAAAATACTTATCGGATATCAAAATATATCAAACATACTATCTATCTAAAGAGATTTTGCCACGACTGGGCCCCTTTTTTTAACATATAATGCATTTTTCTTTGCTTAATAAATAAAATCATTTTAATAAATATTTACAGTTTCACTTTTCAATTTCCAAAATCCAATCGTGATTTCGAAAAAAGAATATACGTATTATAATGTTACTTTAGTCTCCCATGATTGGAGACAAGGACAACGTCATCTGAAAAGAATATATATTTAAAAGCCCTACATTAAAAACATTTTAATATTCATGGCCACCCTTTTGGATCCACCATTCAATTATAAATTTGAAATTAAAACAACCTCAACTTCCCTACCAAACCAAATTTTATAGAAAATTCGATCTTTTGACCCCGATTTTTGGATTTGTGTGGCTACTCTTGTTCTTCGGGTTTTCCATCTAATTGTATTACTTTACTTTACTTTTTTAGAGAGATTCCAGTGGTGAAATTTTTTTTTATTTTCATTTGTTATATAATTTTTAGTTGTGGTGTCTCCAAAATCTTATCCCCAATTTAATTTTTTCTATCTTTCAACTACGCTTACCATATACGATGAAATAATTATATTAAATGTGACGATTTCCGCACATACTTATTTAAAATATTGATAGACAATATAACTTAAATAAATGTTATCCCTCAGGGTGGGAACTGAACCTCTGCTCCTTAATATCATTGACACAATCATAAATATGTGACAGGACGGGGACACCATCATGTTGCTTCCTCCTCTTGAGGCCTATAAGGCCATGCCTTTAGTCTTCTTTCTGGAATTCCGATAATCACAGAATAGGCTAGATTAATTTTTTGCCATTTGTTATTAAAAGTTTTTTTTAATAATTTATTATCAATTTTGGGTTTAAAGGTCACTTTGAGAAGAAATATTTCAATATATTAAGAGAAAATTCTATTATTGATGGCTTTTTGTCCCTCATAGTTAAGCGGTGATTGGCTGGCCCTGCTTGATATTCATCGAAAGTGTTTTTAATATACGATTAGTTTTATTTTAAGACAATAATCTAATGAAAAGTCATAAAATTCTAAATGAGATAGAAAGAGATGAGTTATTATATTATCAAGATCAAAATGATCTCCGATAATCTATCGCAGAAATTTTATAAAAAAAAAAAAAAAAAAACAATAATTTAAAATTAAACAACTTGAATTAGAAAAAAACGCTAACAAATTCATAGGAAAAAAATATTATAATCAAGATATATGCCAAAAAATTTATTTAGCAATATTTTTTTTTTTATATATATATATCCTCTATTTATAGCAATAAATAATTTTGTATATACGCCACTTCTTTCTTAAGAAAGTACTAGAACTCTCCTTTGCTCACCCAAAAATCTATTTGAAGTGTGTAATTATTTTTTAAGTACCAAATCTCTTGTGCCTGATTTGGATGCAATCAATGTACACTATTTGCTTACGAAAGTTTTAAGGAATGGAATGTCCTCGCCCAAAGTCTAATGTCTAATTCGGACTTCGTGTTGTTGATTCAGGAACTTGAAGTACTTAGCATGACTCTTCCGACAAAGACAGGATATAATTTTCATTGATTGGAATGAAAGTGAAAATCTAAGTAAAACAAGAAAACATAATCCATTAATTGAGATTTTCCTGTTCTTTTTTTTTAAATAGAATTCTAAAGTTATTTAAAAATAAACTAACAATTCTATAGTAATTTAGAAAAAATCCGATGTCTTCAACCTTGGCCTAGGTGAAGAAAGTTACTATAATGATCATTAAACTAAAAAGTAATAAAGTCGAAATCATCCTCTTCACCATAGACTAGAGCAGTGTTTTTCAAGACAGACATTATCATGTCCGCTCCATAATTTTTTTATTATAAGATTTGTGGCGCTCTCCCTTTTATCTTTTTTTGCTTAATTATCCCAAATTGAATTTTTTTACTTTTCAAATTTACTTGTATTACCATTAACTTTTTAGGATCATTTGTTTTTCTTTTGCATTCCATTTCAAGGGAAAGTATTTTATAAATAAATAAATAAATAAATTTATTTACTACCTGCTTAGATGTACAAGTCACTGGCTAGGTCTAATTAAACAAATTTACAAATTACATAAAAAAAACAAAACAACAAAGAATAATAAGAGAAATGTATACTCATTAACAAATAACATGTTCAAAGATTTGGCGCAATGCCACGTGACCAGGAGTAAACGAGGCATTAGCCATTCGGACATTCGCTTTAAGTTGTTAAGGAAAACCTGGCCAACACCTTAACAAGGATGGTGTGACCTCACTCTATTTGCTCTAGGGAATTAAATAAATAGGTTAAGAAACAATGAAACATGTTAATAAAGTTATCAACATATTATATAATACTACAATTTATTGTAAAAATATACAATAATCGACCTCTAGAAAAAGGTTTTTCAATTTACTTTTTTCCATTCCATTTAAAGTCAATAGCCAATGCTTTTAGGGGAGACCACTAGACTCGTTGCAATTATTCTCAATTAACAGACTCAATAAATAGAGTTTCTCGAGTTGGTTTCTAGAGGCGCTGTAAACTTCCGGAACTTTTTAATCATTTTTTATTTAGTTCCAAATATATATATATATATATTTTGAAATTATGGTATTATTGTCACCAAAATTTTATCATTCTCATGGGAAGTATTTTAAAAATTGGCTGTAAAATTTTTAAAGTTTTAAAAAAAGTTTTTTTTTTTTATTTTTCATTTAGATTCCATCCATTCATTTATTAAAATTAATTGATATACAAAGCAAATTTCTCCAGGGGAAGCCTCTCACCCCAGTAAGATTCAAATAAAGTGTACACTTCTCAGCAAGTACCTGAACGAAATGTCAAATAGATTTACAATGAAAATATGGGAAAGGATTAGAAAAAGTGAGATTAGGAAATATATAAATTAAGTTATTAAGATCTCAGATATGATTGATTTCTTCTTCCTGAATTATTTTCTTTTGAATATTAAATGGTTGTATTTTAAAAAAGAGTTTGTGAAACATGAATAAATTATTCATTTGTCAGAGTTAAAAAAGTGAAGTGAAATTTATCAAGTAAAAATTGTCCCTCCTTCCTTTGTGAGTGTAAATAAATTTGAAATTTTATGATCAAAATATTAATTCTTTTTTTACCTAAATACAATTATAGGAAAACTCCCTATTTTCCCTAAGGACCTAATTGATTTTTAGTTCACTTTTTCCCAAATGGTTTATTAAAGTGATATAACCCACTTCTCCCTTTAGCCTAATATGATAAATTTAATTATTATCATTTATATTGTAGAGAATAAATATATATATTAATAATTAAATATGATTTTAATTAGATATTTTAAATATTTTAAATATTTTCTATAAAAGTTTTTTTTGCACCCCAATTTTAACGTTATCTTATAAAAAAGTAATACTAATACAAAATCGCATCCTTTTTTCCAGAAAAAGGACCCTTTATCCAGAAACTTTATTATCAGTTTTAAAGCAAATGCTTGAATGGCGATTTGTTTTTTTTATCAAAATAAAAATAAAGATAAAACAAAATTTCAAACATGATCAAATTGATTGAATAAAAATTTTTATAGAGATAAATGAAGAGGCAATTTAATTTTTTTATTAAAAAAAAAAAAGAGGGGCGCAGAAAGTTTTATTTGTTTATTTCTAATATAAGTAAAAATCAAAATCAAAATATCATAAGAGTAAATAAAAATTCTTTATTTGTTAAAATTATTGAGGCCTAAAGGCCAAATGAATGAATTGAAAATAAACATGTCAAAGTTCTATGTCCAGTGACATCAGCCGTGGGAACAAATGTCGTGTGCTAATCCTGAGGTCAAGTAAATGATCACTTAAGGGAAAGTATCCAATGCATCTTTGCATTTGAATCTGGGAGCTGATGAATCCAGATTTGGAAAGATATGCGCAAATATGAGCAGAGATAGGATAGATAGGCATTTGAAATTTGTGAAAGGCATTTTTTTTTTTCTTGGAGGGGATAATTGACCACTTGGAAATAAAGAAATATTTGTTTTCTCATGACAAGTGTAATTAAAGCTATTATGTATGGTTCATTTTTAAATTTAAATAAAATGAATATAAAATAATAATTAACAAATTTCAGACGAAGGAAAAATAATAAAAGCTTTCCCGAAATAATAATTTTAATTTTATAAAATCGTACATTTTACAATTAGAATGTTTGCATATATAATAAAAATTTCCATATTTGAATTTTATTTTTAAATGATTAATTTCTCTTATTTAATAAAATGACATTTTTTTCATTATAAATATCTATTTACTCTTATAGGATGGCCCAAAAATAAGTATACCTATTTTACATTTAAATTAACAAACATCAATTATGTGAAAAATCATGTATTATTTTAAAAATAAGAACAAACAACGATAACTCTCAAATGATGACTCTTCTAGTAATATTTTTAAAAGTATTCTCACTTACCACCTTTAAATGGTCAATATTAATGGGTTTTTAAAAACTGTCTTTTTTTTTCTGCCTAATTCTTATCAGCGATCCGCCATCGTTTCAACAAAAACACGCGCTATTCTGTAAACATTTTGCATTTGAGAACGTTTACAATTATAAAAGTCAACCACTGACATCTCAGATTTATCAACCACAGCCGTCTAGATCTAAAAATCTCTAAGTTAGAGGAGATCTATTCCATTTCCACCAGCAAAATATACAAATATATCACAAAAAATTATTTTATTCAAAATAAAATATCTATATTATATAAGAGTCTAAGAAAATATAAAACAGGGATATTGAAACATTATAGCAAAATTTTATTGGTAAAATGACTTTCCGGTCACCTTGTATTTTTTAGAGTATCACTATTCTTTTTATTTAATACTAAAGAATAAATTTTTATAAAATTTCAGGAAATATGGGTTAAAAGAGCTCATAATGACTCAAAACGTGCCACTCGCTGATGCCGGTAAAAACCAAATATAATTACATAATAGATTATATTATTCCTCTTTAGGCCTATCCATACATAAGAAAGAGACACTAAAGTCACTATAATCATAAAGAGGCCTTCAAAACGAGATTATTTTTATAAATAGGTTTGAATTTGAATTATGATTAGTAATCTTCCTATTTATAAAAAGCACTTGAAGTACTAGAACAAAAAACTATAATAACCTCTAAGGGCAATAAAATAAAATAATAGAACTTAATTTTAATGAAAAGATTAAAAAAAATAAAGTATTTAAATTTAGTCATTTATAAAATAACCAAATTGTCCCAAAGGGCAATAAATTAAACTGCGCAAGTTTTTTTCAAATGTCTTAAGATTGCCAATTCCAAAATCCCTGGGGACTATAGGGATCAGGGATCTAAGATTTTATTTCCTGCAGGAAACGAGTCGGAGGACAATTTTCTAAAGATTATAAGAAGATTGCTTCGTTTTCTGAAAATGAAAGCAAATTTCTTAATATGATTCAGTTAAACCACTCAGGATTATTAAGTAATATGAATAAAAACAATTAATCTGGTAGATGTGCAATGTTGATATTCTCTATAAAACGCTCGGGTTTAAATTTGTTGGTGTCCTTGGAAGATCTTAGATTAGTGGGTCATGGATGGAAGAAGCAAAAAAATTAGGCTATTTCAAATCAAATGGTAAAATACTTTTTAGATGGGAACTCTGATAATTAATATAACATACACCTGTGAAAATAAAGTTTAAATGCAAAACTTTATTTTACTTAAATTGAAAACTAATCTTTATGTTTTTTAAAAAGATATTTAGGGATAAAAAGAAAATTTCTTATTAGAAAATTTCAAATATTTGGAATAATTTCGCTAAAAAAAAAAAGAGAAAGAAAATGCACAATTACAATTGGATATTTATATGTACTCATAATCAAGAACTAGCCTAACGCTTTTTTTTTTTTTTTTTTTATTTATACTTCAATTGAAAGCTTTTTACCACAATTCGTCGAGAAATCACCAATCTGGCGGGAGTCAACAAAACTTGATTTTCAAAATGTATCTTTTTCTTTCAACTTCTTTACATAGAAAGTTTTGCATCCTAAGAAAATCTTTATTTTCTGCCCTTTTTATATATAGTAGTACAACAACGAAGGTAAAGAGTGGAAATGAAGAGAGGAGAGAGCGAAGCGATTTTTTTGCACCACTCTCAACTATTCTTGCCCAGATTCTCTTAATAAAAGAGATTCTTGGGATATGTAAGCAAATTGAAAGGCAACTGAAAGGAAACCAGCGAACTTTGCTACATAACTGTAGCCAATGAAAATTTAGTTTTTTTTTTTTTTTTTAATAATTTCATATAAAAAATGGGAAAATAAATTTTTTTTCTTTAAAAAATGCTTGCATGTAAGATTTTCAAACGTAATATTTTTTTCCAATAAATGTCCTATTTTCATATTTTAGATATTTCTTGTCTTTTTGGCATCTGAAATCATGTAGACTTTACACTCTTAGAAGTTATTATCTACGATAACGTTACCCAGTCATATATATTTATTATATAGTCTGTATATATTTATAATCAGTAGTTTAAATAAATTTTTATCAGACTGGCTGGGGATTATTAATATTAAAAAAAATTAAATTGAATCGCTAGATGGCCAAAGGTTAAAGGAAAAAAAAAAGAAGTCAATACTACAAAATTAGATCAGAGCTAGATCAGATGTAGCTATTATTATGCAATTTTTTTTAGAAGATAATGACTGTACACTGTGTCCAAGACGAAGAAAAAATAGTCCAACCAGGAGAAAAATAAAATAAAAATTAAATTTTTGGATGACATTTTTGGCGCAAACTCCATCATTTCTCAAGACCAAACATTGTTAAAAATTACATCGACGTGTATAATAAATAACAATTTTTTTGTCTTGAGGAAGGATGCGACTTGAGTCATAAACTGATACCAGGTACGGGAAAATTTAACTATTTTATTTTTCTCCTGACTTCACTCTCATTTCTTCGTCTTCTAATTTCTTTTTAGTATTTGAGGTCATCAGTCCATAATTGACTCCTAGCCAATATAATTTAAATAAAATATTTATTTTATTATATTTTTAGAATGAAACACTAACCTTGTATTATTACGATCCAAATAATATAAATAAATTTCCAAAAAGACCTTTAGATTTTTTTTTCCAATTTTTCAATATGAATATTTTTTTCTAATTAAAAACTATTATAAAACGAGCTTTAAGTGTTATACTATTATTTTTCTTTTTATATAATATAGACTTAATAACCCGAACTAGTGTTAAAATTAAAATTAAGGAAGATGTTCAGAAAGTGAGATAACCTGAATTCGATAATATCAAGTAATTCACTCTCTAATACGAGTCCAGACTATGTTAACGGTAAGCAACGTTTGTAAACAGAGCGTTGATACGTACATTCATTCCCCTCCCCACCCCTTGGAAATGGTCAGAGTTGTCCGGCTGCTGACTGACTACTCTTGCTTCTTCACTTTCCCCAGTGAAATTTCATCTGATTAGGTAACTAAAACAGGTTACAACTTCGCATCTTGACGTTCTACTCATCCTTGCCTTATTTCTCGAACCTTCACTACGTGATAGAATGTGTTTTTCAGGGTCGCCCACGGCGAAATCTCCATAAGGATCCAAAAGATGACAGCATTTAACTACCGGTTAACTAAATTGGAAGGAGAAGCAGGTTGCAGGTCGTGACTTAGGATCTCTAAAAATGATAACATAACATTGAGCTATCATGAAGAAGCTACTTCATAGCAGAGACTTTCTATCGATGGCCACTCCTAAAAATCATTTCATTTCAATGCTGATCATCTCCAAGTCATTAGATTTGAAATTCATTTTTGCCAGCTCCCTCTTTCTATTTATAAACTTACTCTATATATATAATATTCCCCTTAGTAATGTTTTTGTAGTTAAATGTAAAAAATTCAGATCTGGTTTAGCTATAAAAGGAATCTGATAAAAGAAAATTAAAAATTTATTTATATTCGGATGGATATGAATAAAAATTGTACAACAAAATAATTAGAATTGTTTAATATCCGAAGACAAAAATTAAATTAAAAGCAGGAGAAGAAATCGAAGATCCATTCTCAAGCAATTTGAGAAATAACTAATTATGTACAGCAGGGGCTTTTTTTGTAATATATAAATACGAATCAAAAAATTTATGTACCAAGTTAAAAGCATTTCTCGTTTAAAAATCAATACATCTCAAATAGTTTATAGTCAAAAATAAAACATTTATATTATTTAATTATATTTAAATATTTTAAGAAAAAATTGTTCCAAAAACATAACGAAATGCAACCATTAATAGCACAATTGAGAAACCATAATATTCAGTGAGTTTCTCAAAAAAGTTTATGCATTTTCTTTATTGATTTTGAAAAGAATTTAAACAGTTTTTTATAGAAATTTTCGTATCAAAAAAATTACGACACATTCTTTTTTTAATAATAAATCTCATATTGAAAACGTAAAATTGGGTTTTTCTTTTGAAATTCACTTCCTGAGTTTAAAAATCGGGAGTGACTTTTTCGTATATTCATATATAGGGAAAGTAGTTTTACTAAATAATATATTAATATTAACGCCTAAATTATTAATATATGTCTATTTGGCTCGGTGAAATTATTTTTTAGAAAAACGTTTCAAGTAAAGTTACTGAAAGCCGACCACATTTTTTAACCATGGTCTCCGATTTTGATATAAAATACGTATACAACATTTGACTCGTGAAATCTTATTTGATTTTTAGAAAAATAGGATTTTTGAACGATTACAAAACCTACACTACATAAGATAGTAAAAATGGATGTATATTCATGTGTCTGCAGCTGTCTGTTTCTGGCATTTCCCTACAAAATCCAATATATAGGGAAAAATATTTATTTCAATTTTGGAAAGGCCGTGGTCCCTTACTAATTTCCTTGGCTATATCTAAAAAAGAATACCAGTCTTAACTCGCTTAATTTGTGGTTTATTCAGGTAATCACCAGTTAAAGGAGGAAAATATATTAAATAAAAGTGAAAATATCTTGAGAAGGTATTTCAAAGATCATTTCTATGCTCTAGATAGGCCATGTTCGGTTCTCAGTGTACAATCCACTCCCACCAACTAACAACAATCATTAAGAGTGAACAAAGATTAAGTATTGAACAATTATAGCCTATTTAATTCAAATGAAATTTAATTAATAATATATTTTAATAATTATTGAATTAATAAAAGTCCGGGTTCTGAATTTGTTCGACTTTCGATGGTCAGTTTTATACTAGAAGTTGTTATGCTTAAAATGCATGTAAAAATCTTTCTCCCTTTGGTTTTTAGTAATTTTATAATTTTAAATTATTATCTCAATAATATATTTTTTCAAAAATTATTATTCTATATGTTCGTTCTTCTAAAAAAAAAGCCAAGCAAATTCTTGTGCAACAGAATTAGCTTATTTATGTTATATGTCATAATCTCTTTCATCTCGAGAGTTGGTCAGCTATCTCTTGTCAGTCAGGACAAGGCTCTAAAATGTTGGGATTAGCGAATTTGATTCTATGCAACTCATCTGATTTTGAAATCAACAAGAGTGGAATTTTTTTTTTTAATTAATTTTTTTTACTTTATAATTAAAAAAAGATTAGAAAAATAATTTAAAAGAAGAGAATCTTAACAAGAAAACACATTCAATTGGGAAAGATTCATTCCTGCTCTAAGACGATGTAATCCTTCTTAGTGTCAATTTATTTCATAAATATACTTAAAGCCTATAAATGGTAGGAAGGAGATTTAAGGAATAAACTATTATAACAATCTATCACCAAAAGTACAAGTGAAGATATTTTGTTCTTTATTAAGTTATTTATTAAGTTTAATATTTTTAAAATTTTAATTGATTTGGCTAATTTATTTCCTTATAAAAATTTTCTTGTCAAGCAGGTATTAATTAATAAGTTAATATTATATTTTAATCTAAGGTCAAAATCTAATTTTGTTTATAATGTCATGAATTATATATGTTTAATGGGATGAGCTTCAATAACGAGGAAATTTTTCCTTAGGGAATTTGAGATTACAAAAACATTAAAGCCTAGCCTTTTATTTTTAATAATGCCTAACCTTTCGGTCTCAAGTCCAGACCATTATCAGAGAGCTCAAGGAACAAAATAAATATGATTATTCTTCTTTCCTTGTTTTTTCCACTTGATTCGGTTTAATATTAAAAATAATTTGAATAAATAAATGATTATTATAATTACTCTCCGCTCATGACTACTTAAATAGCAACTACGAGTTGCCCGAACTAAGACTGGTCTTTCTTCTGAATCCTCTATGCTAGTTTAGAACAATTTAGGACTAGGAATAATAATTTTAGAACATAATTAAAGGGAATTTTATATATTTTTATTAAATTCAATCAATAAAAACAAACCAAAAAAAAATTCACTTAATAAAACAAATAATTGGTTGCAAATTTAAAATGTGGGGCAGGCAATTCTAAATCGAGGCAAGAGGACATTTGACTCGGCTCCAATTAACGAGATATTCATAAAAAAAAAATAGAAAGTTCTCGGGTTTGTTTTTATTAAATCTCTCGATGTTATATTCAAGGACAATAAAAGATGAAATGAAGATGACAGTTAAGTAATAATAATAATATTTGATGATGAGAAGATGTTAACAGGCTACGAAAATGGCGAAATTTTAAAACAGCTTGTCAAACGGGTTGCTTGGAATCATCAAAATATCAAAACAATAGACTATCTCACTCGGCGTTGAAACAAAGAAAACATATCAATGACTTTTCAAATTGATATGAAAATGTATTCTTTATTGAGAGGCAGCTACTTAGATGCTTACTAGTGAAAAATATTTTTTTAAATATTTCTTATATTAGAAAATAATCCCAGAATTTCTTTATTTAAACACAGCCTTGGTCATGTACAAACAAATGAATCCTTTTCTCTTTCTCTATTTAAAGAAACATCAATTGTTGAATAAATTTTGGATGGGTTACCAAAAAAAATTTAGTTTAGTTTAGAGCAGAGGTTTCCAACCTTTTTATTTCCCCTATTCGCTAAACCGTAGAATATAATTCCCCATATTCTAAGCCAGAAGAAGGAAAAAAATAATATATAGTGGAAATGAATAGTTTTTTTTTTTATTACTTTTAGTGCTAAGTTCTAACTATAAACAAAAATAATTAAATAAATAAAGTGGGTAGCTGAAACGGTTAGGGTTAACCTTAACGAAGAAAAATACAATTAAAAATATAAATAAATAAATGAACTAAAAAGTATCACTCTCTTATTATTAAAAATAAAAAAAAATCTTATGATTTAAAAAAAAAAAAAACAGGGCAAAAAAGCATATAATGAAAATTATTTTATTTTACTAAACATCTCGATTCCCCCTGAGACACTAATTCCCCTGATTTTCAATATTCACATGGAGTATATAAGTTCGCTGCTGAAAGATAGGCAATCCAAATTACCAACTTACAAATTATTTTTTCGATTAAAGCTTCTGTAGAACATACATATGAGTTGTTAAATCTCCTCAAAAATTAAGCGAGTGTGATTTGCTCCAAAAGAGCAATTAATCAAATAATCTATTAGTGAGTTGGTCCTTTTGGTTGCCTACTTTTCAGCAAGTACAAACTTAAATGTAAGCAACCCATGGTAACTGTGACATAGCTAGGATCGGTCTTCTCTTCGCCTCTGTTCTCGAAGCTAAATCTAAATAAAATTTCATTGAGACAGGTGTTAAAAATAACATAAAATAATTTTAAGATGTTACGACCTTAAAAATTGTTTATCGTTCCTAAAATAATAATAATAAACGCAAAAAGATCATGGTCGATAACTAATGTAGTTTTAGCCCTATAATTTATACAAAAGCGCATATATAGCACAATAGAGTATGGGAAATTTACAAAATAACCGATTAATTTCTAAAAATTTTATTATTAACCTCCGAAAAAAATTAAAAACTACCATGTTTCGCAAGCAATTTCTTTCCAAGTAAATTTTTTCCACCTAGCAATTTAAAAAAAAAAATGTTTTATTTGTCTGTCATTCTACAGTAATCGATTTAAAAAATCATAAATTTTTCTTTAATTAAATTTATTTAAAAAAAAAATTATGTGAAAGTACTAATTAGGCATTAAATAAAAAAATATTTATTTTCATTTGCAATGGTCAAATTCGTCATATCTTACGTTCGAAAGACATGCATGTTAAAAAAGAATTTATTTCAAAGGTTCTTGAGAAAAGATGAGTTTGAGGGACTTCATTCTGAGTGCGGTGTCCGTTAAAGTGTTAAGCTTAAGTAAAAAGAGGAAGGAAGGACTTTTCACCTTTCTTGATTCAAATAGAGTGATCTTTGCTCTGGCTTAAGACAAGAGAAAACCAGTTAGAAAATCAATTCAATTGATAAAGGTGAATGGGAATCCAAATACAAAAAATAAAATATTTTTTTTTTTAAGGTTGTTTTTAAAAATATAATAATTTATTATTTTCTCTTCATGTCAGAAAATTAAAAATTATCTATAAATTTTCTTTTGATATATAAGTTTTAGTTTCAAATTTCCATAAACCTGAATGTATAAAGAATTTTTTATATTTAGCAACACAATCATAAGAAAAGTGTATTTTATTATGGGAAATGGAAAATAGAGCCCAATAAACAAATTTTAATGCAAAAATTTCGAATTCTTCTTAGTTCAGATGCATTTTTTATGTGGACTATTGTCTTAATAATAAAATTAAGAACATAATCATCCGGTATATAGAATTTCTAGAAAATTATTCATTAAAGGACTTATTTATATTTATTTTACCTTACTTATATTTATTTCACTTTTATAAAAGTACATAAATATTACCATTGTATTATCAAATGAGAGTAAACAGGCTTTAATTTGCTTACCCCCAAACGGGAATATTTATTTTTGATATACTTTTAGAAAAATGAATATATCTCGTCGCCCATCCCAATTGTAGTTAATTTTAATTAAGAGAACATAAAAATTTATCTGCATTGAAGATGAATTGCGCAGATAAATTTTTTCTTAAAAATTTGTTTGTTAGGCTGAGAGCAGCTGGTTTTTCTTAATTTCTCTTCATAAGCAAGGCAATCTATCAGCCCTTGAAGTTATCAAAGTGTATTTTTTTTACATCTCACGTTCCCTTTTTACGGACACAAAATTATTTTTGGAAAAAAAAATCTCTCGAGGCTAATATACACCTAAGACCTCCATATTTGTAATTTACTCATATCTGATAAGTTTAATTACTATAAAAAATAAAATTTTTTGATTTTTCTGTGAATAATTTAAGAGAAAAAATTTTCATAAATCAACTTGTTTTGTTCATAATTTTTTTGGCAATTTATTTTTGACAAATATGTGAAGAGAAAAAACAGTAGGAGGTCTGTCCACTTAATTTATAGACAGTGTTTTGAGCTGCCTAACGCTGATCATCTCAAGTGTTTGGGACTCTCAACAGACATTCAAACAATATTTGATTTTTGCATGTTTTTATAGTCATTTATTTAAATAAGCCTCTTTCCCTTAGAGTAGAGGTAAAGCTCTTTCTAATGATCTAATAGATAAAGAAAAAATTTCGTAAAATAAATAAATAAATTTTCACATTGAATAAATAAAATTTTAAATAAATTATATCCATCCTTTCTTTATAATAACAAATATAAAAATTTTAAGCTTTTGGGACAAAATAAATTAGTAATAAGCCATATTCCATCTGACCTTTAGCTCAGAGAAAAGGTCTAACTTCATGATCTAAGAGTCAGTGGTTCACTTCTCGTCCTGAGCGAGGAAATTTAATTAAATTACAATGGCAACCAATTGTTTTAAATAAATATGAACGGCAAAAAAATGACTTAAAAAAATAAGAAAAATTTTAATCATTTTTATGTAAATATTAAAATTATGGAGGTTGAAACTATGGAAAGTGATATTACAAGTCACCCCCTCAACAAATCGACATTATCCAGATTTCTAAAGAAAAGGTGACAAAACCTGCTTCTCATATTTCAATAAAAAATTCCAAATGAGTATTTTTTAAGTTATCTAACTTAATTAATATT